>BMAV01007958.1:152092-168799 GCA_019973955.1 Trichonephila inaurata madagascariensis
CATTATTTATGATCAGTAATGTTTAAAAATATTACAAAAGTTGACTTGCCAGATGAATGAGAAGAAATCGGTGAAACAGTATATGAATTGTTTAAAATCGTTGAACTAAAAGAAATACTTTTAAAATCCTCAGATTTTATAAAAGATAAGGAACTTGTCTTGGACTTTCCTGTGACAAAATGTGTTCAATGTAAAAATGAAGACGAGTTGCATTGGTTACGCTTTCAACAACAAACGGAATGTGCAAATTCAATTATGTTGTTGAAAGTATTCCTTCATTAGATAAACTTAAAGCTGTACAAATAATGGTACGCCCTGTGCCAAAAAGAAAAGAAACATGGGATTTATTTTTGTGTTAAGTAGAAAGAGCATTTAAGCACAAACATGTGTCAAAAGAACTAAAATACGAAATTTTCATAATTGGCGGAAAAATTGCGAATATTTTGGTTTATATTAGTGATGACAACTAAGAGATTACGAGAAAATAAAAACCTTCATTGTGAAAGAGTACGAACCTTCTCCTTTTGTTTGCTGAGAAAATTTTAATAAAAGTAAAAGTCTCTCAGGGCATGAGTTTTCCTAGCTTTACATAGTATACTACGTTATATGAGTTATATAAATGGTACTTACGTATTATCGCAACGGTTTTTGTGACATTATATGAAAGGAAGTACATGTTTGCCAATTCAGAAGGTACGACATATGGGAAATCAGGGTTGCCAACTTGACGAGTAACCTTGAACGTTGGCATTATAGTGATAGCACGTAAGTACCATAGAAACATATATATTACATAAATATAAGCTACATAAGTAATTTACATATAAATATTTTTAACTAATTAAAATGAGTGACATTTATATAAATCGTATATACTCATATATAAATATATAAGGATGCATAGTTATTTAAACTTTGCCCTTCATAGAAGAGGGATAAAATAAGCAAATCCTCCAATGAATGGGCACGAAAAAGGGAACTGCGAACACATAGTACATCCAAACAATTGGATTCTCTTACCCAGAATAAATCAGAAGTTTCACTTTGTGGTATCCCCTCAGTTGGGGATACCCTCTCTCCACTATCCACGCGACCTACACCTAAGGGAATTAAGGATGCACCACTAAACTAAACTTAGTCATAATAAAATCAGTTTATTCTGATCTTAATTTATATATAATACAACAATGCTAGTCTAGGACAGGGGTCGGCAAACAGCGGCTCGCGAGCCACATGTGCCTCTTTAGTTCCATAAGCAAATATTATTTATTTTATCAATAAATAAATAAATAAAAATTGTTCTGAGAACTGATTAACGAAGATTAGGCACCGTTTCTATCTCTCAGCCACTTGTACCCGCTTTTCACCGCGCCCCTCCCCCGTGACACGCGTCGTCACTCTCGTCAGTCCGTCGGAAGCTGTCGGATGACACCGTTGTCGGATATTTCTATGTAGGTTTTTAATTCTCTTTCGACGCAAGACAATTTGGCGTCTTCACCAATGCTTGGCTGTGACGTATGGTTTGTTGTTTCCAGTAGAAGATTTAGAAGCGAATTATCTTTTTAAAGGTATGTATGTATATATATAATAGTAAAAAAACCGAAGCAAAGGTATGTAACATATTATATTTTTAAAATATATACACATACATTGCATATTATACTTATTTTTTTTCCAAATAAGATCCCTAACTACTTTTTTTGATGCCAATATGAATTGTCAAAAAAGAAATAAAGTACTGCTGTTGGATATTACCGCGAAAGTGTTTTTATTAAAATATATATTTAATAAATTATCTATTTAATTATTTATCTATTTTATAACTTTTATTACTTAAAAATTATCGTTAAAATAATAATTATAAGTGTAAGTACCTATAAATTGTTATTTAATAAACCTATTTTCGAACTCTGAGGATCAAAGTACGTAGTATTTGCAGTTTTAGATTGTTTATATGTTTGGCAATTTTCTTTGATTTCGGCATAGCTGGGCATAACACCTTTACTCGTAAACTAAGTATCTAACATTTTCCAAAATTTATAAAAAAATAATAAAAAAACTAAAATGTGTAGACTGCGCTGTGATAAATACGTTTTGACAAGTCCGTTCGTGTCAGTCATCGATCATCACACTCGGGAGGCTTCCACAGATGCGATGAAACTATGTACTTTTAGTCAATCAGTAAGTGAGACAAACAGTGTTTCGTGTCTAAATTATTCATTTTAATAATTAAATTATTAGAGAATTATTTATTTTATTTAGACACACACACACACACAAAGTATTTTTAATTGAGAAATATCGTTGTAAAATGTTTTTAATAAATTATATTTCATTATGCCCTGCTTCTCGTATGTATTTACCTAGGTATACGTTGACATAGTAAATATTTGCAAAACTTGTGTGTGTGTCTTCTGCTGTTTTGGATACCTAAATAATAATTTTAAAAATTCTTCATGCTTCACCTCAAGCACGGCACATACAAAAAACAAATAAATAAATAAATAAAATAAAATAAAAAAAACTGAAGAGAAGAGCATCGAGAATTCAATCGATATTGGACGGAGTCATTCGCTTTTATATGCAACTCAGATGACCTTCCTACTTGTCTCATTTGCCACGAAAAACTCGCACACGTAAGAAATCAAATTTAGAGAGACACTTCACTACAAAACATACTCAGTTTGATAGTAAATATCCAACCGGTGAAGAACGAAAAAAAGCTGTCATCGAACGCCGAAAACAAAAACAGCGATCAAGTTCTATATTAAGTAACTGGGGAGAGACGCAATCTACAAGTAATGTTAATCTGGCAAGCTTCTCGGTATCACTAGAAAAAAATTGCAAAAAAAGACAAACCATTCACAGATGGTGAATATGTCAAAGATTGCTTCATACGTGCATCTGAAGAATTGTTTCGTGATTTCAAAAACAAACCAGAAATCTTGAAAAAAACCAAAGATTTTCTGCTATCTGCTATAACAATACAAGATAGAATAGCTAAAATGTTTTCAAATGCAACATATTTGCAGGTGGAAGATATTCAACTTTCTTCTGCCTTATCACTTGCTATAGATGACTCTTGCGACATAAAAGACATGCCACAAGTTGCACTTTATCTGCTTTATATTGGACTGCAAGACGCCTTATGTCTGAGAGGACGTTGGCGGGCGTAATTAAAAAAAAAACCAAGTTGCCCTTTTTGTCAGGTATATGTCTTTCGAAGGTCCAAAAGAAGAACTTCTAGGATTGCTACCGCTCTCGGGACCAACTAGAAGGGAAGATATAGCGAATGCCTTGAAGACAATAAGATCGATTTAAATAAAATCGTTTCAATAGCAACTAATGGATCCAGAAGTATGACAGGGAAAATTAAAGGGGCAACAGCCATTCTTCAGAGTAAAATAAACTACGAAATTCTTACGTTTCACTACATAATACACCAAGAAGCACTTTGTGCTCAAATATTTCCAGCCGAAATAGTTGAGGTCATGAATTTGGTGAACAAGATTGTCAACAGTATCTTGTCAAAAGCACTCTACCATCGCCAGTTTAAAGAATTCTTAAGCAAAATGGAGATTCAGTATTCCGATCTCCTTCTTCACAATACAGTACGATGGCTTTCCAAAGATGAGGTGTTCAAACGTTTTGCTTTGTGCTTGAATGAAATAAATACATTCCTCAATATGAAAAAGGCATTAATCACCCTGAATTAGAGAACGATTAATGGTTACAAAAATTTTACTTTATGGTGGATATCACAGCGAAATTAAATGAGCTGTGTGTGAATCTAAAATTGCAAGGAATGGGAAACTCAGTCTATGTTTTGGTAGAAAAATTGGTTTGTTTCGAAGAAATATATATTAATTCTTTTTGCAGAAGATATTCAGAGCGGTAAATTATTTCATTTTCAATTTCTAAAGCAATATCGCGATAAAACCAGTGCAACTGTTGACACGAATTTCTTCAACACAGTTATAAAAAAAATTATGGATAAATTTGTTGACAGATTTGAGCAATTCAAAACCATCAAAACCACTCCAGCACATAGTATAAATTCTCTCAACGCAAATAGTAACGAAATCCACATTGAGCCATTTGGAATTGATACTGGATCTCTAGAAATGCAATTGATCGATTTAAGGTATCCGACTACGTTCGGAACCGTGATTTTAAAAAGCACATAAATGGATAACTTTCATGATATTTAGTGTCACTTAGATTAGAATACATGTATAAAATTGTTTTATATATATATATAAGGACGTTTTGACAAAAAAAATTATTTAAATACAATATTTCGGCAAAAAATTAACTTAGAATAATTTTTTTTCCAAATGTTCTCCTTTTGTGAAAAATGCTTCTATTATAATAATATTTTGCCTGTCTATAGCTCAGACCTCTGTACAGAGACTCAACTAGAATTTTTGAAATATATAACTTAGAAGTGGGTTTATCCATATTTTACAACAGAGGTCTATATTTTCATTGGCTAACATTGCAAAGTATAGCTTTCATTCTTGAAGCATTGAATTTCTCAAATAATATTTAACTATTTTCAAGACATTGAAAATTGTTCTGGTGACATAGTGGATATAGGAAACAGTTAAAAACAAGTTTAAAGGCTAAAAAGTTTCGTAAATACATTGCGGATACTTTTATAATTAAATTGTAGCGCTAACTTTAATATCAGTTTCAAATATATTTGCTTAGTCTCTTTGGCAGAGAACACATCCATTTCTGTTGATAAAGTATCATCCTCAACCCAAGTGCTTCATTTGCAACTAAACAAATTTCATTGTTTTGGTTCATTACAAATTGAGTTGATCTTCATCGAAGCAATCAATAATATTTCTCTTTTACATAATACCGTTAGCTATTTTTTTTCTTTCGAACTTGGTTTAATGTTCCCCTTGAGTTTATCTAGTAAAGCGTAGTAAAGTGTCCTTAAGTAAAGTCTTGATGTGAAACAAAATCTGGATGAACAAAAAACTCTTTAAAACACTTTCCCATGTGAGAAAATACTTTTTATATAATAACATATCTATTGATCCCAGCTTCAACGAACACACACAGCTCAGAGTGATTATACTTGTTATTTGAAACATCATATTTTCTCTATGTCTCCTTAGCATTAAATTTTGTTTTGGCAGTAAAAACAAAGGCTTAAAGCGAATTTTAAGATAATCCCGACTTTTGTTGACTTTTTCCTGATGTTGGGCAAATACCTTACACAATAAAACTCTCTTACCAATGCTCCAAGACATAAAGAGGAGAAAACATCAATTTATGTTTTTAGAGATTTTGACGGCCTTTTTCAGTTTTTAAAGCTATTTGAAATAAATTTTTTACTTTAGAAAACTGTTCAACGAAACAATAGACAAGGAAAACTGAAAGCTTTTTATCTCCTGAAACGCTGTATTCAAGTCACTCTGCGAACCATACACTTCCGAACTTTCTTCCTTCTAGTTATTTACTAAGACTGTATTAAAAGGAAACATGTTTGAAAATTTTTAACTCTTCTTATTTACAATGAAGGGGATCTTTAGGTTGAAGTTGATTATAATTGTATACAAAAAGTACGTTCACAGATGGCACAGCTTCTGTTTTGATATTTAATAAACAGACTCTTTTGCTATCAGACTTCGAAACAAAATCTACAATGGTGGCAAAATCAAATTGTTCTAAGTAGCTTGTTCTTACAAATATCTGTCTTTTGAAAAAAAGTTAAACGATGTTTTATTAGTAGAACACGCTTCACTTTCCTCTTCTCATAAAGTTTGCACTAAGACTATGTTAATGATATAATTAATCACTTATATAATCGCAACAAGATATTTGGAAAAATACAAATAAATTTCATTTGTGACTAATTTCTGCATTAGTTGAGTTTTAGGTTAAGACTTGATGCGCTGCAAGATACAAGTAATAGTAATTCAAACCAAGCATGTCACCATTCTCTTTTATATTAGGATTTATTACCCTTTTTTTATATTCGAATACATACAAGATGGTAACAGAAATAATCGAAAAATATATTCTCTTAATATTTTGCCTACAATAATTACACGCACCTTTTGATGCCTGGATAGGCATTCCGTTTCACTCCTGCAGTCAAAATGTCAACACAACAAAGAAAACAAGAAGAGCAACACCTCTGATGGCTGCTACTGTAACGATTCCCGCCACACAGCTGTGAATCGGCATCTATGGGGATCATCACACGTGCATTTTGCACCTGCATCTTTAAAGTTATTGCGTGGTCCCGCCTTGGACAGCACAGCAACCTTTGATACCACGAAGGACCATTTCCCCGACTAGCAGAATGTAACTTGAAGTTAAAAGACGCTAGCCGCTGATCCTCAAAGCAGCGAGAGAGAGGAGATGGCTGAATGGAAAAAAATACTTCGAAAAATTTTTCTTTCCAGTTACTTATTCATAGGTTCCATATCTTAAGTGTTATTAAAAATTTGCGAGATAAATTTTCAGTAAAACATTTCTTTCAAAAAAAATTATGGTTTGAAATCATACACATTTTGTAGTAATAAGATGCGATTTTAATGTGATTTTTCATTGAAAGAATTAACAATTTTTAGAGCCAGAAAAAGTTTAATCCTGGTATAAAGCAATTTCATTGTATATAATAATATTGGTCTCTTATATATAGAATAAAAAAAAAGAAATTCTCTGATAAAAATCTTCATGACACTTTTAGGATTCTGTGGTCACCTTTAAGCATTCTTAACGTCGCCCATCCGGTATAGAGGTTAGCGATGCTGACTGCTGTGGAGTTTAGCCTGGGTTCGAATCCCGGTTAACGTATCCGATTACGTCCGGAACCGTAATTTTAAAAAATCGCATAAATGGACAATTTTCATGATATTTAATGTCACTTAGATTAGAATACATGTATAAAAAAAATTGTTTTAAGGACATTTTGACAAAAAACAATTATTTAAATACAATATTTTGGCAAAAAAATTAACTTAGAATAACCTTTTTTTCAAAATGTTCTCCTTCTATAAAAAATGCTTCTAAAATAATAATCTTTCGCGCGCGCGCGCTTAAATAAAGTAAAGCCTTCTCCAGAGAGTCTGAACTATTATTTTTAACACAAATTCACATTATTTTCAGAGTTACAACCAATTGAAATATATATAATTATCGGCGTTTTTTTCTTAAAATTTCTCCCTTCTGTTGTCGTAACACATGGATAAACCCACTTCTAAGTTATATATTTCAAAAATTCTAGTTGAGCCTCTGTACAGAGGTCTGAGCTATAGACAGGCAAAATATTATTATAATAGAAGCATTTTTCACACAAAAGGAGAATATTTTGAAAATGGGTCATTCTATGTTCATTTTTTGTCAAAATATTGTACTTAAATAATTTTTTATTCTAATTATATCCTTAAAACAATTTTATATACATTTTGTAATCTAAGTGACACTAAATATCATAAATATTATCCATTTATACGCTTTTGCAAAATCATGGTTCCGAACGTAGTCGGATACCTTAAGACATGGATGTTTGTAAATGTATATGCCTTCGCGGCATTGGGGTACTCTAAACAGCTGTCGAGCCGCAAGTCCTCTCGTGAGGTTGGTGGCAGAGGATGAGAGGTGGGAGACCCCTCCCACAGGGTGTTCTCTCTCAAAATAGGGGTGGAACCGAGCTAAATTGTACTGTCACCTGTATGGTGCTCAAGGCTACGGCCAACGACAGGAGTACATATAGCCCCTTGCCATGATAAATTTCGTGGGCCTCGATCTGACTACGTCAGACAGGTGGCATTAGCAACAACAACAACAAGCATTCTTAAAAGAAGATGTTTTTATTTTTTGTATATTATAAACTTCTCATAAATAGAAAATATTCTATATTAGAAAGAATATTCTAATTGAAATTTGAGAATAATCTTTAAAATACTTTGCTAAATATTTTGATAAAATTTATACTTTTGATGAATAAATTTTAAATATGCCTCACAAATGTGAGGTATTTCCAATATATATATACAAAAGATTGAAATTGATTTAAATATAAGATAATTTTAAGATAATTTTCGAACTCTAGAAGAAAGCTTTTTTGAAAACATTTGAAAGACATAATGCGTAAGTAGTATGTACGCGGGAACGGGAAACATAACACTTCATGGTATTTAAAATTTTACCCCAAAAAAACTATTTTAGGGAGAAAATGCTGCATTTGATTATTTTGACAAAGTTCAAACATGATTTTAATGTTTACTTTTACGAATATGTATGGCTGCAGTTATTCGAATTTAATTAAAAACTTTCGGAAAAACAAAAAATAAAGAATTTTTATTTTGCAGAATTTTTTCATCTGTAGAAAATATTCTTATATAGTTTCAGAGATAAAAAAACTCATCAATAAAACATACATAAGAAAACGCCATCTAAAATGAAGTAGTACAAAAAATATTCAAAGTATAACAAAATTACTATTTTTTAAACATTTTATCGCGTTTAAATAAATTTGAGAAATTAATTAATAATTCTATACTTGATTTAGTTCACAAAAATTTAAAATCTCAGTTGACGAGAATTTTAACATAATTCCTATCTGTTTTAATGCATCGGACTATGAATAACCTATTGCATATTTCCATTTTAAATATTACACAAACACCTGTTAAAAACAAAGGTGAGCTTTTTGCCGATACAGAAACAAATAAATAAAGTAAAATCTCTAAAATAGCATACATTTGAATTCTATTATCAGAATTTGAAAATTCACAAGAGATTTTAAAATTTTCCTTAACTCATTTCCTCAATTCATGCGCTTAAATTCTTTTCTGTTTTTAAAATTCATAATAATTTTATGCTGATGTTATCTCTTATTTTTTACTTGCTTCGTGTAATATTTTAACTTGATAAAGTGAGCAGCTAGAATGAAGTCAAAAGGATTTTAATGTAGTGTTTAATATGGAGAATTTTATTTGTACAAAAATCAAATCATGATTTGAATATTTACGTTTCAACAAATATTGCAGCAGATTTTTACTTGAAAAAGAACTGTTATAAAGCTTTTAGTTTAAATTATGCAATATTTTCATAAAACGCAGATATAAGTAAATTTCTCTTTTTTATTCTCAGAAAAAGTTTTATAAATACAATTATCCGAATCAGTTGCAAATACACTACAAAAATGAAATATGCATTTTGTAATATAATTAATCTGTTCTATTAAACTCCATGAAAAAAAAAGCTGCTAACATATTTAATGTTTTTTTCACTATTAATTAGATTTAATTAAACTTCGGTACCATGGACATGCGTAACCATATTTCAGAAAGTAATATGATTAGCACCTATAATTTATACCAGGGGTGGGCAGACTTTTCCAGGGTACGCGGGCTACTTCTCCTTTTTTCAAGGTGTTGCGGTCCTCCTAGTGGTGCAGGTGTTGTGAGCTAAAAGAAAGTACATAATACAGTCGGAACGTCTATTTTACGAATTTTCTATTTAGCGAACTTATATATTCCTGGAACCAAGAACATTTTATGATTTTCTTCGTAAAATAACCTCCAAACACCGAGATGCATTTTTCTATTCAAGGAAATTTTCTCTTATTCTTCGATTTTTCCTCCATATTTTTTAAAATACCGTTTTTACTCAAATCTAAGCCGCACTTTTCCCCCAATGATAATGCTACTTAGAATCGGGCGTAGCTTAGAATCGAAACGGAAAAAAAATTGTTGGATGGGGTATTTAGAGCAATTATATATATATATATATATATATATATATATATAGAGACATATATGTTTTTAAAAGTTTATAATACTCAAAAAAACTAATTATTCACCTCTTATTAGTTTTCTTTTAAATTTATTTTAGTTTCGTAAAAAATTGGATATATCGATAAAAACCATTTTAGTCTATTTTAAATTTTAACCGTTTAGAATCGATGGCAGCTTAGAATCGAATAAATACGGTATTTCTAAACCTTCGTATGATGGAATGATTGTTTAGTCTTAGTGTGAGGCGTTCACCCCAAAAAGGCTTGGCAGTCCAACGGTCGATCGCGATCGACTTAATGCCCACCCCGGATTTATACTAAAAAAAATAAATATTTTTTTTCTTTCGGATTATCAAAATATGATGCAAATTCATATTATACTAATTTTACTTATATTCTTATTATATTACAATTATTTTTAATACTCAAATCATATTTTCAATCTTAAATTAAAAACAAATTGACATTTTCAAATTTAATAAGGTAAAACCTTTTTTTGAGTCGTGCATTAATGTTGATGGAACTTAATAAAGTTGTATTATATATGCTCACATGGAGTACGAAGCTCTTTATTTCATCCAATAATTTGTATTAGAAAATTCTAAACATTTTTCTCACGCCTTACACCTTTTCTTAAAAAGGTATCGAATATTTTATGACACAATAAGAATGAGAAAGTTTGTTATGTTTCATCGTTTGTCGTAATGTTATAATACTATACCCCAGAATGAGTTTCTTTTTTTAATTGATTCATTGTTTTTACCTTATTGATGAATAGCATGATTAAGTGGGCACTGTAGCCTTGTGGTCATGGCCACAGGCTCGTAGCCGGCGTGTCATGAGCTGGAACGTTAACGCCTCTGAAGCACCCCTGCGTAGAGGGACTGAAGCACGTTTAAATCTGTCTGGGTTCAAAGTCCTGCGGTTGGCATAGTGGGATAGTTTGGACAGAGTATGCCAGCTCAGGTATCATCCTCGTTACTGGCCGTGGTTCAAAATTATGAGGTTCGTCAGGAATAGCTCTTGTGTTGCTTCACAGTGCGACGTAACCTAAAATCAGATCAAATCATGACTAAACTATGTTTTGTTCAATCTAGAACAGCGATTTTTAAACTTTCGATCACCCCTTATGTATCAGCTTGTCAGTGCGGCTCCCCAAAACTTTGAACCCCTTTCCCTGACTCCCAACACATGGCTGAGTGACTTAAAGATTCCTCGCTAATCCTAATATTTCCTCTGCCACTTATACATTTTTAAACACTTCTTTTAGGGCCGTGAGTAGCCAAGTGGTTAGAGCATCGGACTCCAGTCCGGAAGGCCTGGGTTCGATGCCCGAAGCCACCAAATACCCTCCGAGTTCACACGGAGTAAGAGCTCATTAAATCTGTAGGTCCAAAAGTCTTGTGGGTAGTCGCAGCAGAAACCCCGGGTGAAGGGAGCTGGAGAATATTTCTCTCCCCTCCAGTTTCAGGCCTAAATTGAGGAGATAGGTGGTGTCGCGCCGTCTATCGTTAAGAAGTCCAATCTCAGGCTCTGGCAACTTTCATTCCTTCCCACCAGGAAGGACACAACAACAAACACTTCTTTTTTTTCCTTTAAGAAAGCAGTAAACATTCAATTATATAAAATATTACATCGAAATAAAGATTATGTAGTAGCAAACAATAAAAAAATTGAATTAATATTCTTGATCGAAATACAGGTTCTAGTAGAGGTTTTTCATTGAGGACAATTTAGTAATCTAATATAGGATGGCATATTTTTCAATTTTTCCACTGCGCCTTTCAGAGTCTGTAAAAAAGGTAAATCTTAACATTAAATGACACCCTTTCGCGGACCCCTAGAATGGCACTTAGGACCCCCGGTGATCCACGGAACACAGTTTAAGTGCCAATGATCTAGAAGATAGTATTTGATAACACTAATATTTAATAAAAACGTGAACAATTTTTTATAGGGTGTGTAGTTTCTTTCTTGTCTAAAATATATTTCTCATTGTTTAAGGATCAGCATTATTATAATTTAATTGTTAAATAATAAAAACAAGTAATATAAAAAAAATTTTAAGTCAATTCCTACTTAGATCAACAAAGAAAATTTTTATTTTAGCTACTTTTTATTAAATATTTACAATTAATATAAATATTTATATGCATATGACAGAATCACAATAAGTGGTAATTAATTTTTATTAATTATCATTAAAGTATCGTATTGTCATCCAAAACAATCGTGTATATAAAATTTCACTTCAACTGAATGCTTTAAAACGTGAGAGAAAAACCTTTTCACAAGTTTTGACACAAGTCGCCAAAAATGATGCCAAAGTGGCTGTCTTTGCCATTCTTTAAATACTTAGTTTTAATCAATTAATTTTTATTAAATATAACTAAATTATTCTATTGTCATCCAAAATAATCATGTAAAAAAATTTCAGCTCAATTGAGCGCTTTAAAATATATTTTATTAATGATTGAAAATTCCACCAAGATAAATGAATAAATATAGAGAGAGTGTAAACTAATAGTAGGAATTGAATTAGAGTTTAAAATCTACGTTACACGAAAGAACATGTCCTATAGTCATGCTTATAATCCTTTAAAAATATTTCTTATATTAAATACCGTAGTTTAATATTATCTTTTATTGGTTTGGGTCGGATTTGCTTTCAGTATGTGTCAAGGTTTACGAAAAAGGATATAAATACGTTTTTATTTTTATAAATTCAGTAGTAAACAAAAAGATAAGACATTTTTTTCTTTTCGTTTTTATCTTCTTAGATTAGATTATTTGTGCTATTACATAATGCTGAAAAAGATAATGAGATAACAATCGTAGAAAAGGGTTGTAGATAAATATTTGAGATTCAGCATGTTCATGATGCTTTTACAGAGGATGAGAAGGTTGCATATTGTGTAGAAAAGGAGTTTATTTAGATAGTCTGAATTTGGCAAAAAAAGATAATTAATTGTCATATGATATTTTTAAAGACTTTAATCAAAGATAAGTAACAAAAACATCATTGTCTAATTTTAATATGCGGTTATTGAATAGCAGCGTAGTTTTAAAAGAAAATGCAAAAAAAAAAAATTTTTTTTTAAGCATGGGTTTTTTAGTAAAGATGCGTGAAAACCTTTCAGCGTTATGAGAGCTTAAATAACGAAAAAGTATAACTGACATAAATGAAACAATTCAGACACACATTACTAAGAAGTAACAATTATAGATCATGAATGTTTTTGATAAATACATACAGTACATTAAAGTTATTAATAATATTTATCTGTTATCAAGTTGCACTGTAGTTTGAGGGTTTTGTTTAATGTAAAACAACAAATTCTCCCTGATGTGTCTGTAACAAATAATAAGAATTTTAACGATTCTTATATTTTAAAAGAAAATTTACACATTGTTTTTAAGATATTATTTTATGTGCATTATTATTTGATATACTAGTAAAGAAACACATGTTTCCATGACTTATATTTGTTACTATTATATTGATTGATTTTTTTTAATTTCAACTATTTCCATAGTAGTTTAAAATATATATGAGAAATAATTTTTTTTCTGGACTTGACTTATATTTTAGTATTAAGGAGATCTTTTTTTTCAGGTATTTTTTTTATATATATATACAATCGTAAAAAGGATGAGAAGACTTTTACAATTTAAACATCGACATTTATTGATGAACACTCAAAGAAAACAAGCAGCACACAAAAAGCAGGATAACAACACTCGTGGTTTACACAGAACGTTCACAAAATATATACTTTGTTTGTTGCTAAGATCTCAGCTATTTATAGTTAGTGTTATACCGAAAGCTGTTGGAATCAAAAGATTTCCGATAAAGGCTCTTCTGATTGGTCCGAATATGCGGGGTGCTGAAAGATTGCATCATCCTATTTTAAATACGCTAATGTTTCAGTTTTTGAGAGATTAAGTTGTGGCTTTTTTCCTGCTAGGCGGGTAAACTAAAAATTAGTTTCACATGAAGTCTTGAAAGATATCTCAAGGCCATTATGGAATAAAATCCGTCGAGAGAAACTTTAAATGGATTATTATTTATCTACACACACACGCGCACACACAGATATATATATAAATAGATAGATAGATATATAGTATTTTCCCTGGAATTAACCGTGGTGAGGAGATATCCTGTGCTGATTTTATCTGATCAGTGACGGTTTATCCATTCGGCACTTTGGGTGGGAACCCGGGGCTCGGAAGGGCTCGAATAAGTAGGACTTTACCAGATTTTCTGGTTATAAATTTCGATCCTCCAATGTCAAAGGGGTCTGTAGCTCTTCCACGGCCAGGGCCCGAAATTAGCTTAAATCGGCCCTGTATCTGTTACATATTAAGAATGTACAACATGACAGCACCAAGTGAAGACGTTTTTTGACTCTCCAAGCGGTCTGCACGCAAAATCCCGTCATTCCAGAGATGCATTTTCTGCCTTCAAGCATGATTCCCAAAAGCGGCCGAGCCGCATTCTTAAAGATACGGCTCAACCGCTTTTTAGAACCCCACCTGACGGCAAAAAAATACGTGTGGTGCATTTTCGATTTCATATTTCATAACACAAAAATACACTTGGCAAAAAAAAGCAATACAAAGACTCACTGAAAAATGACAGCGGGCAAGAATTTTCTAATCTTTCATTCCAGATGCCTCAGTTTATGTACCTTTCATACCGGAAGCTACCAGAACATCTCTTAATCACAGAATTTCCGATTTTTAATACCCTGATTGGTCATGTTCGGAAAAAGATCCAGTATTGCATCCTTTCACCATGAAATATGTCAACGTGGCAGTTTAAGATATAGAGCAGGGGTGCGAACCTTCATGGATCAACGTGCCATTTTTTCTAAAGAAATACTTAATGAGGTATAGGCGTACAATCAAATAAGTTTGATTTGTGATTATTGGGAAAATAATAAAACTAAATACTAACAACTCGAAACTCTTTATTTACTACGATAAATACGTTTTGCACTGTATAGTAGTAAATGTTTTAGTAAAACGTGTAATTTAATTTAAAGTAACATTAGTGTGACTTATGTTGTTGCAAATTAGATGACAACTTAAATTAGGATTGTAAGATATTACTTTTAGCAGAATGCATGCTGAATTGGTGTCATCTGCCAAAAGGTTTCTTAGGGAGTCTTTAATGATATTTATCTCTGAAAATAATGACTCACAAGTATAGGTAGATGAAAATATGGTTAAAATGGCATAAGCCAGCTTCTTCAAATAGTTAAATGTGTCTGTGGAATCAAATCCCCGCCACCCCGCGACCGATCACTCGCGTTTGCTCGTAATACTTCATAGTGAACTTTGTTATTTTCAACGGTGGAGTGCCCGAAATATTGTGTCGCGTGTCATCAGTGGCACGCGTGCCATTGGTTCACCATCCCTGATATAGAAGTTTTATTAAATTGGTATTTATCGCGTTAGGAGGATAAAAGAAAAGAATTAAATATCGAGGGATGTCTTGGAGGGCTTAAGACCATCATAAATTAAAGAAAATCCCTCAAAAGAATGTTTAAGTAGAGAATTATATATTTCAGATAGATCGATAAATCTATGGAAAAAAGGAAGAAATTTGACAAAATGTCGAAGAACAATTTGCTCTCAAAGGGATCTTCGGATCAAAAAAAGATTAAGAACGCCTATCATAAAGCAAATTTTCCAGTCATTCACACAAAAATACAGCATATTTCTTTATAACAATACGACACCACTATTTATGATTTCTGTGGGGAGGAAACTTTCCGAAAGTATAAGCTAATTTCCACTTATTAAAGAAGATGTTGAAAGTTTTTTTTCTTCCGCGATTGAAGTTTTTTTCACCACAAGAAAAAGTTTTCCATTAATATTTCTAGCAGCGATTATTTTTCCTTCTTTTTCATTTTTCTTTTCTCTTCCATCGTAACTAAAAAGAGCTCTCGAAAATTTCATTACAGTACTTAGGAGATAAAATTCTGTGTTGAGAAGAAAGTTAGAGAAAGAGTTTAAAAGCGACGGATTTTTCAGAAATTGAGGTAATATTTATAAAATAAAAAATAAAAAAATGATTGAAATTCTGATTTTCTAAAAGATGAATAGGTTATCTGCTTTGCTTTTATTAAATACTACCTAAATAATATTTTAAAATCTTTGTCAAAATAGCATAACATATTTCTTACCAAAGGATGATATCAGAATATAACTCATATATTTTGATCGAATCTTTACATTTTTTTCTTCTTTCTAAAATACATATTATCTAAAAGAGGAAATAAGAATATCAAAAGTTCAATTTTATAGATAAAACAGCCACAAATAATAAATCTCTCTTGTAAACTTATAATAAATAGTAACTCTTTATAACTTTCGTAATATAGAGTTAAATTGTAATTCTCATTCTCCCTTTGTAATATTTTTGTTATTGTGTATATTCCTCTTTATATGTAAGATTTGAATAATTAATTTTAGCAGATTCATTTAGGTGTCGTGTTTGTATATTCTCTTGTTACACATTAACACCTATTCACTCAAAATTATTTTTAAAAACTTATCGGTTTGATTTAAAGAAAACGTTAAATTCCACCATCCCTTCTTCTTTATAACGGTCTTGAATAAATTAAAAATAAAAAAAGAACTGATGCCAAAATAAATATATCAATGATTCCTTTAATTATCAAGAACTCTTTATCATTTGGTACCACAGGATTTTATGAGAATATGCGTAATTTTTGTTTTTATTTTACAATAAACTATATTCTTAAATCATAAACATAAGACTTTTTTTTGGAATGCATTCGTCTTAAAATATGTACTTTCAGCCACTCCTGTCATCAATAATTTTAACTGACTGTACAAAAAAGTAAAAGCGCCATCCAGCGACTACCGATCTTAGTAGAGGCCAGGTGAGTGGAGAATGCCAT
>BMAV01007959.1:0-126780 GCA_019973955.1 Trichonephila inaurata madagascariensis
ATATTTTTTTTGCCTTTTGCAACTTTAAACTCATTTTTAAAAAACATAAAAATTAAGCTTGTATAAATTTAAAGAAACTACTTGTCCTATTCTATAAATTTCTCTACAATCTCAAATTAAGCTGTTCTACAACTTATACAAAAAAATTTTAAACATATAGAAAAAAAAATTTCATGTTTACTAAAATAAAATTTTTCCCAAAATTTTTAAAATATTTTTTTAAATTTTAAAAATATACTTAAAACAAAAAAAGTGTTTTATAACTTCAGGACTCAGCATTTTCTACAATTTAAAACTAATTTTGTTAAGTTTGGTCAATTTTAACTTCAGATTTTTTACGCGCAGTAACATACTAATTTTTGAAATTTCTAAAGTTGTCCAATTCTAAATTCCTTATAATTTTTTAAATTTTTTTAAGAAACAATCTTAAATTTTTGATTAAATATGTATATAAGTATGATTATGAAGTGGAGAAAGTTTCAAGCTTCCATGTTTTTTTTATAGAAAATTATATGGATTCGAAAAAGAATGTTTTTCTTGCATTCCTCGATGAAGTTAAGAGTCCTATGACCCCTTAAGCGATTCGCTCCCCAATGTCAACCGTTTTCCAAGTAGGCACGCGTATGTGATGTATTGAGTGTAAAGGAGGAAGGAAGGAATAAAGAAGCAAATAATCTTAAATAAGTAAAGCCTTCGCAAATAACGTCCAGGTCCTTTTACTGCATTCCAAAGTCTTCGATATAATTTTATGGATAGTAATGCACAGAAAAGATCGTACCTAAATACGTATATATACGTCTAGGGGAAATTAACGTTTTGACTGAGCGAGATGCTTATATACCCTAGTGGTACTTATGAGGTTAAAGTCGTATCCTAATTTTAGCATCAAAGTATAGTATTATTGAATTCAATACATTTTTATTGTATGAGGGGGGCGCGATGAAAATTATGATTAAACATTGGGTCGTGAATATTGAAACTTTGAGAAGCACTGATATACACTGAGTGGTCGAATTTCTATGACTGCTTGCGCTAATTCGGAGATCAGCTATAACTTCAAGTAGTAACCCCTACTATGTGAGTTATTGTTTCAGCCAGTGGCGTAACGTACACCTCCACTGCCCCTGCTTTGAAGATGGAGTGACCTCGTTTCTAAGGGGTCCAAGGGTTATGGTTTGGCAAACCTTTGTAAGATCCGTCTTGCGGTCCAAAACGTAACCTTTTTTTTCCTTTTCTTGTACCCAAAAGAAAGCAACTCCTACTTAATCAAACAATGTTCGATCACTAATTGAATATCCTCTCTGCTGTAATATTGAAGAGCCATGGAATGTTCCGGCTATTCTAAATTTTCAGCTTCGCTTTTCAGAAAGCTGTCGAAAAACAAGCTAAATTATTCAATTTAAAAAAATTGAAACAATATACCGGATTAAATCAAAACAGATTTTGAAAATATAAAAATCAATAGATTTTTCTCGAAACAAAAAAAAATTCCGATACATTAATAATGTAAAATTTAAGTAAAATCGTTGCAAAAACAAAACTTTAAAATTGAAAATGAAGAGAAATCCATTTTATCTTAAAATTACTAAAAAGGCTTATGTATCGAAAGTGTGTATTTTAAAAAATAACAATATCAGTATTTTCCAGAATTTTTTGAATAAAATAAGCAGTATGAAGAAAGGAATTATTTATGTTCTGGCGAAACAAAATTGAAGGCGACGAAATAAAGCGTATTTTTTTCCATTCATTTTTTTCCTTACTCCGTGTAAATTTATTTATTTTGTTCTCAGTCTTAGGTGCATTTAAATTGGATTCCGACAACGAAGCAAGCTTCCTCTAAAATTTTCTGTATCCGAATCTTTGTCGGTACCGAAAATGCAAAAATGATGAAATGCATACCTCTGTAAAAAAGAAGAGATTTCACAAATGATTTCGAAGCAACGACAACACAAATTTTCAGAATTCATTTAATTTTCCTGCCAAATCTTTTGCAGGTATTTGAAAATTTGTGTATAAAAAAAACATCTAATAATAGAACTAGTTAGTTAAGCATTTAGTAACTAAATATTATTAGAATTTTATATTACACAATTGCATTTTTTTAATTTAGAAATTTTAGATGTTGTTGTTACAAATATATATGATTTTATTTGAAGGATCAATCTAAACATATATAACAGCTCAAGTTTCACAGAGTGAGTAGGTATTACCGTTGAACTCTTCAGCTACACGATGGCTTTTGGCGACTTATCTCGTAATTTTGAACCATGGTCAAGTGACGAGGATGACACCTGGCCTGAGGAGGCACCCTCATTTCCTAGATACCACACTACACCAACGGGAGGATGTTTGAGCTCTCGACAGATTTAACATGTATCGCGCCCCTACAAGGCGGGTCACCATGACCACTGTGCTACCGCAGCCCTCAAGTTTACAGAAGAATAATGGTAATTAATAAAAATAAAACAAACATTTTTAAAGCAATGCTTCTCAAACTTTCAATATTAGATACACAATATTCAATCATAATTTTCGTTGCTCCCCTTCGATACAATAACATGTATGAATTGCCTCAAATTTCTTCGTACTATTTGTAAATAATTACATCATAGCTTTAAATGTTAATTTTTTTTTCTTAATTTAATTTTGGATATCAGCAACAACTTTTAAACATCTTGGTATTTGTTTCATCCGTTTTTTGTAATCTCTGCTTCCATGTTCCTGTATTCTTCTGTGACTGTTGTTTTTACTTCACATTTTACTTTTAAATGTCCCGTTTTCTTATATTAAATTTTAATTATCACCAAATATGTTCAACTCGATTTAAATCAGGTAAATTGGGGGGGTGTTTTATAGTTTAACAGCAAAAGATCCCAGCAAAGTTAACCAAGTTTTGGCCATTTTTTTTAAAAATTTAAAAATTCAAATTCTCTAATTTTGGGATAAAATTTTTAAATTTTTCCCCAAAATATTTAAATAAAGCTCTGTTTAAATCCCTAAAAATCCCAAAATTACTACCCCCTAACCCCGTTTACACCTAAACAAAGATTCCTCCACCTCCATGCTTCACTATTCCAACTAAATTATTGGAGATTCTTCATTTTTGTCTTCTCCAAATTATTATGTGACCCTCGGAACTAAAAATGCGAAATTTACGATCATCCCAACCAATTCGATATCAATTTTGAATTTTTTGAAACCTAATCCCAAGAAATTAGTTAAAACAAAAAAACAAGGAAGGGAACGTTGATAGTAAGGGAAATCGGTTTCAGGATAATTTAATTTTCTTAATAGAAATTAGAATTATGAACTTTAAATAAATATTTCAAAGAAGAACTTACAATTAAACGCTTAATTGTCGGGGTGTTGGAATGTAAAAATATTTTTTTACAATTTGGGGTTTTACATTTTTTAAATTATCAAATTTTAATCTTTTTTAAAATATCTTTCTTTAACCTCTAGGGTAATTATAACCCAAAAATTATTTTAAATAATCATTTAAACTGAAAGCCCATTTGAATGGGGAAAAATAAACAAAAGCTTTTTTTTTTTGCTTAAAAGTTCAATGTCTTATAAACATGATTTTTTTGAAATTGAACCTTTTTTTTTTTTATTTCCAGGATTTAAAAAATCTCAATGTTTTATTAAAATCAATTTATCTCAAAAAGTAAATTTTTATGTTTGATTACTTTTTCCCGAGAAATACCGTTCTTACGTATGCAAGTTTTTTATGATATATTTATAGTGATGACTTATATATATATATACTAAAATGAAATTTTTGTAATAAACACAAAAGTGTATTTTTCCCCCAAATTTTTTATGTGAAAAATGGGTCAAATTTCGCAATGCTTGTTAAAATATTTAATAAATTATTAAAAAATTCAAAATTAGCTAAAAGCTCACTTCAGTATAATGAGAGAAAGGAGTACTTTAATTATATTAAAAATTTCAAGCATGTACATATAACAAATTTGGGAAAAAGTACATTAAAAAAGGTCAAGTTAACATTGTCAGTATAGAGAGAGAGGTTTTCAACTCCCCTTAAAATTTGGGTATTGGAAGCCGATTTCATTTTTCAACAAGATGATGACTCCAAGAGCACACTACTCCCAACGTACACTACTGGTGTACCTATAAATATTCTCAAATTCTGAAAAATCTCCTAGGTCATCTGATTTAAGCCTAGTAGAACACATTTGGTGAGAATTTTAATTTAAAGTAAAAAAAAAGTTAAAAAACGAAATATGAAGTAAAAACAATAATTACAGAAAAATGAAAGAACATCGATGCAGGAATTACCAAAAAAAATATTAAATAAATAGCAAACCGTTTAAAGGTTGTTGTGGAAGGTAAAAAAAATATCCTACTAAGTACTAAATCACACACAAAGAAAGAAATACAATATTCAAAGTTATGTTGAGATTTTTCTTACATAGTGAACAAAGATGTTTGTGGTGAAATATTTTAGAATTTCTTGGATTATTAATTTTTTTTAAATAATAGTTATACTATGTCATAAAAACTATTTGTTACTTAAAAAAAAGAATAAGTTGCAGATATTATAAAAATATTTCAATTAGAGTATATTAAATTTTATTAGTCAAAAACATTCATTTTTATAGAAAAATGCAAGTGTATGATTACTTTAGATGGCCTTTGTATGAACCAAAATAAATGTTAAAGTGACAAACATCTTTAACAAAATCAAATAATTAAAAGAATAATTGAAATGGTAGTGAAATGCAATAGTTGTACTGTAAATAATAAATATTAAACTGTAAATCAAATCAATTTGACATTAAAAACTTACTATAAAATTACGATTTCAGAAACTGAACTTGGTATCAAAGTTCTAAGATGTCTAAATATATTAATATTATATATATTTGAAGATTTGAACTTATTATAGTATTTTTCGTAACAAATAATTAAGCGACAAATAGCTCAGTTATAGATTTTCTTACATAATGATACATAAATATTACAGTTCTATAATATAATTTAAATAGTTAAAATCAAAACCGTTTTCAATAACTCTATGTTATTTAATGTTTGATGTATATATTATGTAATTTTAATCCTAGATATTTATTTTTAAGCTAGCTATTATTAAATTTAACATATTTCAAGAAACAACAAGTTTAATTCTAGTGTTTTAATTATATATTTTTATTATACTATTGCTCTTTTAGCTAATAGAATTTTTTTTAAAAAAAAATTAGCAACTCTCTTTAACAAAAAGATAGCACTCTTTTCACCTAAGTAAAGGAAAAAAGTACGATTAACAAATGATTATTTATATTATTTAAAATGCATAAAAATAGCTTTAATGAAGAAACTAAATGTTAGAAATTGTACTTTACACTGGATCAATTATCGTTTGCATTAATAAGAACTATAATTAATACAAGTATGGAAGTAAAAAGCAAGCAATTTTCTCTTTGCATAACTTTTTTTGTCTTTTTAATGTTTTTTTTTTCCTTAAGAAAAGTAACACAGTAATTGTAATTTTAGAACCACTTGTATCTTTCACACAATTTTTCAGCAATGGCAAAGGAAAATATAAAATCGTTTAATTACTTTTTAAGCAAAAACTAAAAGGAAAGGCAGCTAGTATTTACTTTTATTTTCTTCTAAAATTAACATGTTTTAATCTGCAGAAGTTTCAAAAAAATGTGAGTTTCCAGACAAGTTAAAACAAATTTAGAAACTTAATTTGAGGCTTTAAATTGTATTTTTTTCTTTTTACTTTTTATTAAACCCTTAGAAATATATCCAATACATACATACTTTAAATGCATATATATACAGTGGACCACAAAAGAGTTCGTACACTTGCAATTTCTTATAAAATTTAATGTTTTCGACTAATAAAATTAATATATTGTAATTGTATTTTTTTATGATATCTGCAACTTGTTCTTAATAGCATAATTATTATTTTTCTTTTAAAAGCATAACTATTTTTTTTAAAAATTAATAATCAAAAAGCTACTAAAAAATTATGCCACAAAAGTCTTCGTAAGTTCGTCTCAACTTAACTTTAAATATTGCATTTCTTTCTTAATTTATTACCTAGTAGGATATCTTTTAGTGTCCACAACAACTTTTAAGCGTCTTGGTATAGATTTAATCAGTTTTTGTAATTTCTGCATAGAATTTCCACCATTCTTCTGCGATTATAGTTTTAATTTCACATTTTGTGTTTATTTGTCATGTTTTCTTCTTTTTTGCATCAAAATCTCAACAAATATGTTTTACTGGGCTAAATAAAGTGATTGAGGAGGTTTTTTTATAATTTGGGGACAATTATAGATACACCAGTGGCGTACATTGAGTGCGGTTGGCGTGATTACCCTGTTAAAAAATGAAATCTTCTCCAAAATCCAAAATTGGCCGGATAATTTAAAACTCATGACACGCCAGCCACGATCTGATACATCGACCACTAGGCTTGTGGCCGCGGTAGCCGAGTGGTATAGGTATCGGATCGTGGCTTGCTTTGTCACGAGTTCGAGCCCAGTACCACTAACGACCCGCCGTGCAAGGCAGCGATGCACGTTAAATCTGTTGAGAGCTGAAACGTCCTCCCGTTGGTGTGGTGTGGTAGTTAGGAAAGGGGAGTGCCAGCTCAGGTGTCGTCCACGTCACTTGACCATGGTTCAAAATTACGTGGTCCGTCGCCAAAAGCCCTCGTGTAGCTGAACAGTGCGACGTTGATATTCAATCAATCAATCAATCGACCACTAGGCTACCGTGGCCACGTATTTTTGTGGGAATCACATTCTTTGTAACGTAAGATATAATTTATCATTGATTCACATGCATCAGTTCCAACACGCACTAGACTTGTTGAGAGTTCTGTAGTTGATGGCAGAGTGTGGTTCACAAAGTCCGTATTAATCTGTGATGTCATTAGAAGAGTCACAATAGCATTCCCATTCCTTAAACTTGGCATTAAGAGAGCCTTTTGCAATGTTTTTTTCCACACTCAATATTCTCTCATGTGTACACTGATGGAGATTTGGCAGTAGCACTTGATGAATTTGCACTTTTTTTGTTTGTCATTAAACTCGGAATTAAGAGAGTATTTTGCAACGTTTTTTTCCGTACTTGATATTCTCTCATGAACTCTTATCGAGATTTGGCATTAGCACTGGAATTTTCACTATTTTTCTGTATTTTGTCACTTTTTCGACTGGACTTGCTGCTAGTTTTTTTCTTTCACGAAATTTTTTCCTTTTTGTTCATTTGATTTAGTCATTCTGACTAAAATTAATAATAATGCAACACAAATGAAAATTAAAGAAATAAATTATTCACCGAACACATCACCATCTAGCCAACAATCTAAAGAAAATTTCAAAAAGACACGCTTTTGCTGAGAGAGCTATTTTTCCTGCACCATAATGCTCACATTGCAAATGACACAACCGTTGCTAACGTTCCCGGATCTGTGGGAAAAGGACCCCTAATCGGTAGGTGGTTAATTTTACCAGTCGGAGATGTGGGCAATCATCCAACTTTTTCACCCATATGACGCAAGTCACGTGGTGTCCCCGCTCCCCCTTTTCCTCCTCTCGCTCTCTCCTTGCAATGGCGATGATTCGGGGGATGAGCGGAAGACGACTTCCGTTCGCATTTTCACTGTGACGCAAAATTGGGCAATTATGTCATTCACATTCTTTAGCGCAAAAAAGTTTCACTTCAAAGCAGTGATTATACTCACATAAAGAACTGTAAATTTTGTAATAAAACAGTGACTGATAAATCTGAAAATTAAAACACTTCTACTGTTACACAGAATGTACACAAAAATTCAGAAAGTAATTCTTAAAACTTTTTGAGAAATCGCTGTACCCGTTTGAGGTTATTGAAAAAAAAAAACATATTTCGAGTAAAACGCATTTTTAAGTCCGCATCTTGTGTAAAGTTATAGCATAAACTTTTATTAAAACACTTGTAGTTTTTGATTTAGTGAATGGAAAATAAACAGCTCTGAATCGTAATAAGGCTAATAAGATGGCCTATAAAATAAAATCATATCAAAATTTGTCAATTTAAATAGAAATCATGATTTTAGAGTAGTCGGATACCTTAAGCTAGTCTGTTTGATTTAAAACTATTAGTGAATTTCATATTAAAAGTGTAGTAATTCTAAGATGAATTTTGTGATTCCTTAGTAAAAGGTGAATATTTCAATTTAAAATTATCATATATATTAATTTCTAACACTCAATTAATGTATTATAAGTAAATTAATATTCATATATTAGATATATATAAATTACACGCGCAAGTGGTCATTTATTAAAGTTTATTAAAATAGAGGAAGATTAACTATATTCACCATCTTAGTACTGTGCAAAAGTGGTTTGTTTTTGCTTTGTGAGAAAATATTAAATCAGAACGAAAACTGAATATTACTTTGTATTTAGTGAGTATCAATCAAGAAAAACTTTCATGGGCATACTATTTTACGATCAAATATTTCTTCCACAAATCTTAAAAGAACCAAATATACCATGAAATTACCTTAACTGGGAAATCAGAGAATAATGGGAAAAATCCTATTATTTATTCTACATTATTTTATCTCGAGTCCCTAGCGACCCCTGAAGCTTCCATTAAAAATCTTAATTCCTGTATCTATAACTCAACGCCGGGAATTTACATTTTACGAAGCGCTACACAAAAAGATCGGTGAATGTAGTTTCTGTCAGACCTAGGATCCAAATTTTTTCAATATTTCCCGATCGCATTCCTTATTTTCTAAGCTTCCGTAAAAATGTTCTCAGAAATTCGCTAATTGTCTCTTCTCTCGATTTCTTTATCAGGATTAAATTCTATTGCTTCTACACAACGCCTCTTTTATATTTCTAACGACTTTTCTCGCCCATGATTCGTCTTGAAAACATTTTCGAATAATTTTGCCTCAACTGCAGATGATGAAACAACTAATGTTTTTATTGCTTTAAGCTAATTAGGCTTTCGCCTCAAATAAACGAAGAATTCTGGATAGTTAAATGTATCTTTATTTATGTATAATTTAATCTTCTCATTTAGCTTAATTCAAATAGTTAATTAACATTGAGAAATTTGGGCTGAGTTAATTTCGTTAATGATATGGATTTCTGTTCAGAACAATATAATAAATAAGAATTGTATTTATGAGAAAAGGGCAAAAATATTTCTCTGTTGGTGGGAAAATTTAATCCCAAAAATCATTTTTGAGATCACTAAATTCTAATGTGTCAATGTACATTTAAATGAATTATATTGGAAACCAGTATGTAAATGTGTGTGTGAAATAAAATAAAAACTTCTTAAAATAATTAATTCTATTAATATATATGCTATTGTCAAATGTATTTCAGTAGTTTTTGTTATATTGTTAAGTTGTTTATATTTCTGAAAGAATTTAATAAAGTATTGCATTGGCATTTTAATTACTTACTTGTGTGCATGAATTTTAAAATTTGGAATTAAATGAAGCCATTTTTAGTACTATAAATAACTTAAGCAAAAGTTACGAGAGAGAGAGAAAGGTCATTTTTAACAAATATTTTATATATAAGGCAGCGTTTCTCAAACTGTAGAGCGTGCCTCCTAGGGGGCACGAGCATATTGAAAAGTCGAGAACAAAGAAAAAATTTTTAATTTTCTGAAAACAAAACGTAACATAAAATCAGATTCACATTTACACTGATATAGAAATACTTATGATATATCCAGTACTGTAACGTATTGCTATAATTAATTTTACTAGGAAAATTAAGTTAAGAATAGCATTAATAGTTACCAATGATCCCAAGGGTTTGTCGTATGTGAAGTTATATATAAAAAATAACACATATCTTGATAATTCGTAGAGTTTATAATTAATCATTTAACTGTGGATTAAAAGTTACATGATTTGCTTCTCATAGCCACCCTTTTTTTTCGTAACGGGTATATGATGTATTGGGGGGGGGAGAGAAAAGGAATCAATAAGCAAAACTCTGAGAAAAGTAAATCCTTCACAAACACTGCCAAGATCCTTTTGTTGCATTCCAAAGCCTTCGAAATAATTTTATTTATAATAGTGCACTGCAAACATTCGTAAAGACGTATGCATACGCCCGTGCAATTACCGCTTTGGCTGAGCGAGATGCTTATATACGGAGGTGGCACTTAAGAGGTTAAAGACATTTTGTAGCTTTAGCTTCAAAGTATAATATTATTGAATTAAAGACATTGTTATGGTATGGATAGGGGTCGCGATGAATATTATGATTGAATATTGGGTCGCAAATATTTAATCTTTGAGAAGCACTGATATAAAGTGCATATATGTCTGTCACAAACAGTAAATAGGAATTTATTAACATCTCTCTAAATCAGCGCATCTTCTTTAGTCCTCTTTTTTTTCTAATCCATGGTCAAGTGACGAAAAGAACACCTGAAATAGTACCCCACTCTCCCAACTTCTCAGTCACGACAATATGAGAACTTTAAACCACGACATCATCCTCTCTACATGGCGGGTCGTTAGTGGCTACAGGATTCTAGCCTATAACTCGATAATGCGGTCCATAGTTTTGTGACCATGATTAATAGTCTATCGCAGCCGCCTACATTTTTCAGAACCACAAATAAAAACAATAAATACTTCTGATATGGCAGTTAATTTCCACATTGTATCATCTGAGATTAAGTCTACTGGAATTTTAACCCGGCATTTCTCTCACAATGTATGTCCTCTCCCCCCTCCCCCACTAAACTTTTTTCAAGACAACATCTAAACATTTTTTTTTTTTTTGATAAAGAATAGTTTCTCGTGTTGCTGACTTTAAAGTCATATCCTTTGATGGGCCTTAGCTGGTATACGAATTCTAATTATATATTTTTGGATATGGCCTCTTGGGATATGACATAACCTGCGCGTGAATCACGGTTACAGTGCGAAATGCGAGAGCATGCTTTAAAATTCTTCTTATGCAATGGCGTACTATTGCAGTTATGATTAAGAAATGTGATATTTAAGTTGTTTACTAGATGCAATATTTAATTGATATAGTGCGACAGTATTTTTGGATGAAGAAAGCCTGTTTGCGGCGAAGATGAGGAAGAATCGAATGATAAAGAGTATAACATCAAGTATGATTACTTTACTGAAATCTATCCAGATAATTTAACTGAGAGAGCAATTATAGTCCTTTATATAAAGACCTCATCATACTCAATGGCTAGAAAATGTAATCGTTAGTCTATGACAATATTTTTTGAGTTGTTGAACGCTGCGACAAATGAGCAAATTATTTTGTTTTGTACTCAGAAACCACCTATCAAGCATCGAACCAGACGCTGATTACCGAAATGTTTTGGACTTCGATGTACAGAAGAATGTTAAGAATGTAGATACCAACAGGCAATGTTTTTACGAAATTAAAAATAAATAAGTAATATCTAGTGAAAATACCGAACTCACTCGCGACGAGATACAATGAGTGTATAAACAATGTATTAAATATTCTAAAAAACAGAAAAATAAATTTACGCTTGAATAGTGTAATAAACCTATTGCATTTCCCAATTTTCTTCCTTTTTTACCCTTGTATGCACATATTTTACAATAAAAAGAGAATGTTAACACCCTTGGGTATGAGATACCTTGCGCGAGAACTTTAGTTCATTTTTTTTTCCTGTGAGTGATGCCGGGTTAAGGTATCTGACTACGTTCGGAACCGTGATTTTAAAAAAAGAGCATAAATGGATAATTTTCATGATATTTAGGTTCACTTAGATTAGAATACATGTATAAAATTGTTTTAAGGACATTTTTGATAAAAAAAATATTCAAATACAATATTTTGGCAAAAAGTACCTTTTTCGACTTGTTCTCCTTTTATAAAAAATGCTTCTAAGCTTAATATAATATTTTGTATATTATTGTGTGTGCTATATAAAAGTAAAGACTTCTCCAAGAGGAGTCTGAACTAATTTTTTTTGAAAAATTCAAATTATTTTCTGGTTACCACCCATTGAAATAATTATCGGCATTTTATTTCCGAAAATTTCTAGCCCCTCTGTTGTCGTAAAACATGGATAAACCCACTTCTAGGGTTCTATTTTTAAAATTTAGTTCAGACTCTGTACAGGGTCTGAATATACAAAACAAAATAGTATTATAATAGAAGCATTTTTTCACAAAAGGAGAATATTTTTGAAAATTGGCCATTCTATGTTTTCATCTCTTATCAAAATATTGTACTTAAACAGTTTTTACCGTAATAATATTCTTCAAACAATTTTATATACATTTTATAATCTAAGTGACACTAAATATCATAAATATTATTCATTTATACACTTTTGTAAAATCACAGTTACAAACGTAGTCGGATACCTTAAAGTAGGCGAAACAAATATAGTACTTCAGAAACAAATCTAAGACCCAATATCACACTGTGTGTGTGTGTGTGTGTGTGTGTGTGTGCTAAAACGCGATCGGACTGACGTAGCAAATCATTTTCAAATGTTGTAAGAACTAAAATAACGATAACCAAGAAATTCTTTAAAGATGAATTTTGTTTTTGTATAAATTATGAACAAAGTTATTAAAAATATTTACCATACTTATAAGTTTAGTAGTTATCTTGTGTTATATTCGCAAAAGTCTTATTATACGAAAATTGAGTATTTTTGAATTATTTACGTCAGCATTTCTCAAACTGTAAGAACCGCCCCCTAGGGAGGCGTGATAATTCAACGAAAGGGGCGGGAGTCTTTTGAAAAGTCGAAAACAAAAGATTATTTTAACAAATTATTGATTTACTGAAAGCAAGCAAACAAATACATTATGACATAATAAAATATAAAATACATGTTTGCATTGATAATACATTTATAAATGTATCAGTACTGCATAATGTATTGTATAATTAACAATACAAATTTAAGAACAAGTTTAATAATTACGAGTGACTTTTATGGGCTTATCTTGTATTTACAATTATATACAAATATCTTATCTTGATATAGGCCCCAGCACGGTTTTATAATCAATTCCCTTAACGGCGAATAAAGGGGCGTTCACGTGATTCAGTCCCCAATACCACCGTTTTCCACGTAGGTTGGTGTATGTGTTGTATTGGGGGGATGCAAAGGAATACATAAGTTAAACCTTTTATGAAATAAGTGAATCCTTCGCAAACACTGTCAAGGTCCTTCGATTGTGTTCCAAAGCTCTCGAAATAGTTTTATGGATAGCAGTGCGTGGAGAAAATCATACTTCACACAGAAATACGTATATATACGTCCGGGGCTGAGCGAGACACTTATGCATGCTGGTAGCAGTGAAGAGGTTAAAGTGGTATTGTAGTCTAAGTGTAGCATAATTGAATTTCATTCATTGTTATTGTATGGAGTGGGGGGCGCAATAATAATATTATGATTGAATATTGGGTCGAAAGTATTGAAAGTCTTAGAATCAATGATTTAGCTAATTATACACATTTTAAAGTGCATATTTAATGGGTTGAGTAGTCATAATTATTCATCTACACTTATATTATATTATTAATTATAAATAATTGTCCTTTATGCAAATCAGTATCTTAATCTTATCAATCCTGGTGAAACTGATTGTTTTGGAATAATAATTACGTTGGTATAATCAGTTAAATCAATGCTAACAAAATTTATTTTAGCAATTATGGTATATACTAGACTACCGGGAACATAACTTTTAATACACAATTGAAATAGATTGAATGCAATAACAATTATTTATGGTTATAATAATAATAGTAAAAATATTTGAATATTTCAATAAGCTCTGTTTCGTTTATTTTATTTAATATAATAAGAGCAATAAACGAAACTGCTTTGTTTATTTTGTTAATATAGTTTAAAACAAATAGAATATAATCTAAGAAATGAATATGAATATTATTTAAAAGTAAAATCAATAATAATTAAAATTTATGCTGTTTTATTTTTATTAAGTTAAATTCTGCTGGTTTTCCCCCATCTCAATTGCCTGTAGCTTTCTTTTAAAATAGCTTTGGAAATTAGAGCTATTTGAAACTTTTCTCTCTGTTTTCTGTAACGTTTTGTAAAAGTTCATTAATTTTGATCACCATTGAGGTCGATGATACATATATAGATTTTTCCCTCTTCTGTTTCCCAATTCTTTAGAGGAAATGTTCGTTAGATAGAATGGATATGCCTTCCTTCCTCTTGGTATTTAACTTCGTTAAAAGTAGGTTTGTGTAGATTTTTGGAGGGAAGAACATAATCCAATTATGGCCTTCTATTAATGAATTATTTCTAGAATTCTGGAAATTCCCTGCAATAAAAACCCTGGCTATACGTGTAACATTTTTAATTGTTTTAAGAGCTAAATGGAAAATAAGAAAATATGTTTTTAATGTTTTTCTTAACAACTTTAATAGGAGTTTTGTAAAACTTCACTTTTCGGAACTGTACCATTAGACTAGATTGAAAAATTAATTTTAATGTTTCTTTTTTAACCACGTTTAGATAAATTGTTAACAATATTTTATTCAAAATATAATTTCTTGCCCAAATGAAGCTAAACATACACAACAATTGAACATTTTTACCCATAATTTGTTTCATATTTGTTTGTGGAATATCATTTTTTTATATTTATTGAATTATAAATATCTGTGTGTGCATGTTTTATAGACGCTAAAATATTTAAACATTTCTTATGAAACAGGATCATGTGAATTTATTAATGGATATCTCCAACACAAATTATAACAGGAAATAACAGTGTTATAAAATATAACAGAGCAGTATAATACAGAAGCAGGAATTTAAAAGATTTTACGAAGAAAGGCAATGGTCACAGGCTTACGATATTTAACTAAAATATAACTATTGCACATTGAGTTATTCTAAGATGTAGAAAATTTTATTCTTAAAATAGCTTCAGGGGACATTCTAAGATTTTAACCGGCATCACTCTCATAAAAAGAGAAAGTTTATTTTATACCCAAGGGTGTTACACATTCTGTTTTTACCATAAAATTTGTATACAAAGGTGAAAAAAAGAAGAAAAGTAGAGATATAATATGTTTATTATACTTTTCACACATAAATATAGTTTTTCAGTTCTTTTGATAAGGGCATTCAGTGCATTGTTTATACTGTTTTAATCTCATTACAAATTTCAGGTGCATTCACACAGGATCTTAACTTCTTTTTCTTTTAATGTCGAATAAGCATTGCTTGCTAGTTTCTATATTCTTTAAATTTTTCTGTTAATTGAAATCCCGAACACTTCAGAAAACAGCGTCTGGTTCGATGCTTAGTAGGTGGTTTCTGAATACTTAAAAAAATAATTTGCGTAATTATCAGCGCAATGGTTAACAACACAAAAAATATTGTCATAGGGTAGCGATTAAATTTTCTAGCCATTGAATAAAACGTGGTTATTATATCAAGAACGATAATTGCACCTTTAGTTAAATTAAGGTAGATATTATTTCAGATTTCAACCAAACCCGATGTAGATAATACTGCAGATGAATAGATTGTGTCACCACTATGTATTGTTGAAAGTAGGAGACAATTCCAATTCTTCTTCGGTGTATATAAAACAATTGATGCATCTTTTAAAAACTAAACGTATAACAATAAACTTCTCTATCCTTTAAATTCAAAATTTTGGAATTTATTTTTTAATTTTCTCTTATTTTTCCATCAAAAGTTGTTGTTTTCAAAAATTCATCTGAAAGTGGATGTGTACCTGTTTTCACCTTTAAAATTAAGTTCTTCCCAAATGTTTTTGCGTCTCTACATATAAAGTATTTTCAATAGTGTCTCCTTCTAAATCTGAAACGATTTTGAGTAGAAAAGGGCTTTGTTGTACTTACATTTCATCATTGCAGTTCTTTACTCATCATCCTTCATAAGGAGCCTACTTCATCCGAAAATACTGTTGTACTATATCTATTAAATACTGTATCTATTAAATTATTTAAATATAACATTTTCTTCATAACTACAATAATGTGTCATAGCATAAGAAATATTTAAAGCGTGATCATGCTTTCAGAACTGTAACGGTGATTCACGCGCAGGGTATTATATACCCGAAGAGGCAGTATCCAAAAATATATATTTAGAGTTCGCATACCAGTTAAGGTCCCTTAAAGCACTGTTCCGCAACCTCCAGTCCGTGGACCGGTACTGGTCAGTGGATCAAATGGTGCCGGGCTGTCTAAAGAACATTAAACTATTTCCATTTTATTTAAAGTGGTGTATTTCTCTCGGATTTGCGCAACTTTCCACGGAAATCACTTTATATTCCACGTTAAATCACTTTTATTTATTATTGGTATAACTATATTATATATTCTGAAGGCATATTTAAATGCAACTAAATTAAAATTGTTAAATCAAAATAATCTAAAATATAAACAATCAACGTGTTCCAACCTCAGCGGGCCATGGTAAAATTATCAAGCATTGACCGGTCCGCAGCGATAAAAAGGTTGAGGAGGTTAAAGGATATGACCTTAATGTCAGCAAGTATCCATTTCCCCAAAAAGTTTTAGAAGTAGCGTTGAAAAGAGCTAGATGATGTGTATGACATACAGTGCGCGAGATGTGCTGGGTTAGCGAACTTCTAAGCAAACTCTAAGTAAAATTATCGAACTTTTAAGGCAATATAACTTTACGAACTGTCAATTTAAATGACAACCAAAAGATTAAAAGCTGAAAACCTCGAAACTATGCATTAGTTTAGAATTATTGCTATAGTGTATTATGCGATAAATGTTTTAAAAGTTTAAAAAAAAAGATATTCAATTTTTATAAAATCCTCAATAAGTGATGAACTGATAACCAATTAGCAGCATTTTATAAATAAATGGGGAACTTACATTATCAATTTTAAATACCTACTTGTTTTCTAAACTCCTAATTTGTACGGAAGCCGCATTATATTTCGAACATTTAGCAATATATTTAATAAATATATTAATAAAAATCTGGCAACATATTTTAAGATTTCATAGATATAAGTCATAAATTCATAAAATGAAAAATTAAGAAGAAATAAATTCAGATATTTATGCCATCAATAGAACTAAATTTCTTATAAAAATTAATTAATAGTCATTTGCTTCAAAAAGAAAATATAGTAAAACCTGTTTTTGTACGGTAGATAGGGACCGAATAAGGAAATACGTCAACTATTTGCGATATTTATGAGAAAGTACTTCCAAACAAAATAAATTATTAAATTACACATAGAAACACTTTAGAAACATTTAATATCTCATTGTATACATAGTTAAATTTTCGCGCGCGCGAAATGTACATACATAATTCACTGCTACTCATTGTTATCCAAAGTCGCGTATCTTCCCATGATGAATTAAAATCGCTTTCGTCACTTGAAGATACTGTTTCAACTGATTTAATTTTTAGTACCATAAAGTAAGAGATACGTTTCTGAGACGAGGGTCGGTCAGTTGCTTGTAAACATCACAATAACCAGGTATACATGATCGAAGCTCTTTTTTAGAATTTGAAACTCCTTTTGGGTATTACCACCCATGGTATTTATACGATTTAATGGGAAGCTGAATCTTTATTTTATGCACTATTTTTTGAACCTATATTTTATCACTTCCTCTAAAGTCTGTTTAATTGCCGTCTTTAGCAGGGTAGTCAAATTAGCGACCCGCAGCAAATTACGGCCCGCAAACTGATATATTTGCTGCCCGCCCAGTATATCAGCTTACAATAATGTATAATAATATATGTTTATTATAATGTATTATTCGAAATAAAAACCAACATTTGTGACGGGTCTTTACGCGACTTTCAACAACTAATACTCTTGCGGAATCTTTGGTACGCCATTCGCATTTATTTACATCAAATGAAGAAAAACACTGAGAATGCAAATTGGTGTATATAAAGTTAGAGTTTAAAAATCATAGGTGATTCAGAAGGAGCGGGATCATCTGAACGCAGAAGTGTTACTATGGTAGAAATTAAATTACGCATCTTGACTAGAGGACGGATTTTGGCTACTAGACTAAATTAGTGAATCCAGAATTATTAGGATATGATTGATTAAAGCTAAGCTAAGCTGATTTCTTGCGCTTATTCACGTAAAGTAGTTGCTTTCTTTATATAACTCCTAGGGTTCCCTTTTATGGATTACTTGTCCTGGAATAATATAATTGATAATAATAAATTAGATTTATCATGGAGAATCTTGGTCATTCATTGTTACCTCCCACAGCCTTACGTAGACAAGATAATGAGGAAGCGACCTTAGGGGTAAGATCGTTACACATTTCCACATGAATATTGATTTTTGCGGCCAACTTAAGTTGAACCTTTTGCGTTTGTTAATTTAGACTCGGTTTGATACCAAGTTTACATAATCTATCCAATTATTGCTGCCACTGTCATTGAAAGTTTCGTTTTCACTTAAACGTGTAGCAATGCTAATGCACGTTGAGAAAGCAATTTCGAGCGACCATTATTGAAGACTATACCAAATGAACAGAATACAGGTATATGTACATTTGTTGAAAGCGGCACTTCAAAGCCATTGAAATTCATATACCGTATAAGAAAACGATCGCTGGAACAAATATCACAAAAATAAAATCGCATAAAACAAACTGCATAAAACAAAATAGCATAAAAAAGGACCGCACATAAAAATGTTCTAATGTATGTGTTCGTTTTTGTAACATATGTTCTGGACCTAAAATCTTAAGGACTGGTTAAAAACATATTGATAAATGTCATTTGTGTTCATGTGTCAGTACATAAGGTTCATTTATTGTAACAATTTGTTCATGCATCGAACTAATTCATTAGTTACTTTAAATAGTATATTATTTTCAGATTTTTCTGTATTTACAACATTTATATTTAAGAGGCTTAAATTATCTGCAATGGTAAATAAACCAGAAAGTAATATGCAGACTAAAAATTACTATTCCAAAATTAACTAGATTTAATACATTGCTTCTTAAATAGTATTGAAAAATAACAACGTCTTGCATAGGTTTTGATTGTGTGTGATACTTTTCCTTTCATGTTCTTTATCTATGTTTTAAAAGTAAAAATAGTAGGAACAGCATTTTTATACTGTTCCAATGAATAATAGATTTTTAACATTATAGTTTATGAATGCTCTACATTGCACTTGAAAATTTGAATGAATTAATTCCCAGTGTTAGTCCCCTGAAGGCCGATGAGGCATAATAACCTTTCTTACTTATTCTTAATTTAAGCCTTTCACTATGTTAAAAAAATAGAAATTGCATTCCATGGAGTGAGTTAACCAATGGACTAAATTCATGATAGTCACATGATAAAGGCAAACACGTGTTACTACAGCTGAATTCAAAACTTTTTATTTATTTATCCAATATAAGTAGCAGCTTCTTAAGCATAAAATTCAAAACTGACATCAAACTAACTTCTACTTTTTATTCTATTCGTAAAACTTGGATAAAATTTCAAATTTCATAATTTGGTAAAGGTGTTCAACTCTCATAAAAACTTCAATAAGAAAATTTAAAAAATCTTGTTTATATATGTATTTCTAAATAAAGAGTGACAAATATTAGCACTTTAAAGAAAAGTTTTTGTAAAACGTAATTTGGCTTAACAACGAAGTGTATGATCTGATTAGCTAATAGATGATTGCATTTATCGTGACTATAACATCATGAGTTTTTAAACTAATTCGCTAGAAACACGTGTTTGCCGTTATCATGTGATTAAAATGACGTCATATGAATTTAGTCCATTGATCGTTAGTGAGTAGGCAATGGGCTCAATTCATCTAATGACGTCATAATCTGACAATGACGTCTCTCGCATCCCTTCTTCTAACATAACTCCTAAGTTCTTTGACGGCCACGATTGATGGCAAAACTTTTCCAACCCAATACCAAGAAGAGAAACGAATCGAATATGCAAATGAGATATACTTTAAAAGGATAGAAGTTTGGTGAGATATAACGGCAAACCTACTTGAAGATAACTTAGTGCGGAATTGTTTTGGAATAAGGTTGAACCGTCCTGGCTTTGGAAGAAGGATACGCTTTCATTTACTTGTGGTATGAAAGGTTAAAGAAGCCTGAGTCTTCTCATCTAAAATTACGTAATAGGTATTTCTTTTAACCTAGGAAGAAGGTGACTCTATAAAGGTAATATTTTTATATAAGAAGTTAAGATTAGACAGTTAAATTAATATAATTAAGATAAATGTTCTAGTTGCGCGATCTGACTTGAATATGGGTTTAATTGTTGGCTCATTTCACTTTTAAGAAAAGTTGTTAATTAGAGAATTAAGTAATTTAAGTTATTCTTAATAAAAGTTGTGTTAGAGTACATAATGTCTCATCATTTAGATAATCCCACACCTCTAGCTTGAGAATCACCCCAGACACTTAGTCATCTGGAGATGGCTATGTCTCAACATGATAGTGAAAGCCACTTGAATCTAGGCAATCAATTTAAAAACTCACGCGACGTCATAGTCACACGATAAAAACTATTTAAATGTTTCCAGCTAATCAGTTCACGCGCTCCGGTGTTGCCAAGCTGCACAGAAACACCTACTCTTAAAAAAGTACGTTTGTATACAAAAATGCATTTTATTTAAAAATATAAACATAAAAATAGGATTTTGTTTTAATTTGAAAAAAATCTTTTGAAGGGAATTTTTTTTTTTTTTTACTAGCACAACTAGAAACATCTTTAACCAAATATAAAATTTGAAATTTGATCTGAGTTTTAAAAATAGGACAACAAGTACAATTAGTTTAATGTTTGTTTTGCATTCAATGGAAAACACGAGTTTGCTTTTATCATGTGACTTCACGAATTGAGCCCATTGGATTAGATACAAAATTGAAACTGATTTATCCGTTGTACAGTAATATATTTCAATAGTGTGTCAATTGGTATATATATAAACAATATTATTGTATAATTTAGATAAATATTATGCAGGAATGGTAGATTACATATACTACTGAATTATAAGATAGGATTACTTGCGGACTTACTTTTTAAGTTACTATACAATAATTGAATCATCTCAAAGGAGAAATTCAAATAAAATAAAAAAAAAAATTGAACATATTATTACAGTACATCATACTCCGGGTGGCTTTAAATATTTTTAATTATTGATTATCTATATTGTTAAGTACAATATCATGAAACACACAAAGGATGTTATATTTTCCTTGTGGGGAAGTTGAGTATAATTGGCAAAGTTCACTACCAAACCTGAACTAGAAAAAATAAAATTAGGAGAACCACATAGATGTGATCAAGTTAACAAAATTGCTAACCTTATCATACTTAGGAACAATATTGTGGAAAATTAAATATCACCAAGGAACCATCGAGAAGTCTGCAGGATCGATGCTTCTAAAAATTATTTAGAGTCAATATAAATAACCTTTGAAACAGAGTCTAAGACAGTTTGGAAGAGAGTTCAGTTAAGATCAGAGAACATGTCCATTAACTACTATAAAAGAGACAGAGAGTGAGATTTAATTCTTGGGGTAGTAGAACTATTCCAGAGAGTCGTGTCTGGAACTTTTTTAAGCTTCTTTTGAATGAGTGTATTTTCTATTATTGTAAAAAATCGAGTATATTATTTATGTGTGTATATACGTTGATTTGTCTTCTTGTAGTTATCTGTTCATCCTTGTCCATTAATAAATACGTTATAATGTAAAGAATTGGAATCATCATATGTTCAACACTACCTCACTCCCCCGCAAATATGGAACAGTGTTGCAGTCGTATTCTTTTACAAACAAATTGTTTTAATTACCTGGAGCTCTTTTTAAATAGCATACAAAAAATATTAAATATGTTACCTTTCTTAAACATTGAAAGCTTAATGTATTGTCATAAAATGACTTATGTTTTAAATCAGTGTTTCTCAAACTGTGGGACGTGCCCCACTAGAGGGGCGTAATAAACCTACGAGGGTGCGCGAGCCTTTTGAAAAGTTGAAAACAAAAGATTATTTAAAAAATTTATTAATTTACCGAAAGAAAACAAATAAAATACATTCTGACACAGTAAAACATAAAACAAACATATTTATAATGATGTAATACACTTATAAATATATCAGTACTGCGGAATGTATTTTATATATAATATAATTTAAAAATACTAAGGACAAGTTTAATAATTACCAATGACCCCATGAGCTTGTCATATATAAAATTTTAACAAAGATCAAAACTTATCTTGATAATTTGTACGGTTTATAATAAATCCCTTAAATGCCAATTAAAAATTACGGGATTCGCTCCCCAATGCCACCATTTAATACGTAGGCGAGTGTATGTGGTGTATTGAGGGTGAAGTTTAAAATAAATAAATAAGAAAATCATTTGAAATAAGTACTGTCAAGGTTCTTTTATTACATTCTAAAGCCTTCGGAATAATTTTATAGGTAGCAGTTCACAGAAAGGATCGTACTTCGAAAATACGTATATATACGTCCGGGGCAACTAACGAACTGGCTGAAAGAGACGCTTATACACGCCAGAGGCACTCTAGAGGTTAAAGTCGTATTGTATGTTTAACGCCAAAGTATAGTATAATTGAATTCAATACACATTGTTATTGAATAGAAAGGGGCGATGAAAATTATGATTGAAAATTTGGTCGCAAATATTAAAAGTTGGAGAAGCACTGTAATAATACATACCTTATACAGTCCAAAGTGTGATTTTCTAAAAAGCATTTCGTTTTAAATAATGTATATCTTGTTTTCTGCATCAATTTGGATCTAGAATTCTACCTAAATATTTTAAAATATCAGGTTTGTGTAGAAAAGTTCACTTTTAATATGGAAATATTCCTCGCTGCTTAACACACAGAAATGGGAACCTGATTGTGATGTTTTTTGTCTTATTAGAACTCATTAGCGTGATTTAGCGTTAAGTTTAAATTTCAGGCTTTTCATGACAAACTAAATGAATCCTTGTTTACCTTACTGAATACATGGTCGTTTATTCTAATTCCACTCACATTGTTCGAGGTTGGAAGAAATCCAGATTTTATATCATTTTTCTACTCTGTAAGACTTACTACCAAGAAAGAAGAAATTCACATTTAGAAACATTTCACAGGTATCAGTGGAAGAAAGTCCCTTTTACATAAACAGCTGGCTACGAAAAAAGTAAATTCTGCAAATTTTGTGTAAGTATTCACAATTAAAATGCAATTTATGTTTTAGGTACAAAATGTATCTGGATTTTGCAGTAGTAGATGCGTATGTAGGATTTGTGATTCTATTGTAAAGTACAATCAGGGTACTATTTAGCCATTTTGAGGAATTCATTTATTCATGTAGCCTCTGAAATAATATTACTAAGGGATAAATTTTTTTAAGTATCTTAAAATATTAAGAAATTGTTATGCTTTGCTCAATAATTGCTTTAAGCAAACTATCATTAAGGTGTATCTGTGTTTGGGTTTTCTATGGTAGAATATTAATTTTAAGAAATTAAAACATTTAACTTCCTATATACAAATTCGGGGCATACTCAAAAATAAATACCTTTACAAAATATTTGATTGTACATTTCATATTTTAAGCTAATTCATATTTTTCATTTTAAACGTACAATAATAAAAGGAAATTTTTATTATTGTGTTAAATTTATCTGGGTTTTAGAGGGTGAGTTGCATTTATTAGATTTAAGGAGATTAAATTTGTTGTGAATTCTCACTGATATTAAAAGAATACGTTTTTATCTCAATAATATTTTCATTATATTTTTTTTACGCTAAAATAAATTTTAATTGAAATATAATGTACATGTATCTACTTTGGAGTTTTGATGAAATAAATTATAATTATAATTGCTTCAGACCCCTTTATTGATTAATGATAAGATCAACAATTAACCTATACATGTTAGAGTTTCATTAAGCTGCTTGTTTGTAAATATTGACAAGACATGTTGCTTAAAGAATTCCAAAGTAAACTGGTTTAATGTAGATTATTATAAAAAATACCTGTTATTTATGCTTAAATGCTTGTAATGCAACGTTTTTCTAACTGTGAGGGGCACCCCGTTCGGGGAGGGGGGTGCGTGATAACTCTACGAATAGGGTGTGAGCATATTGAAAGGTCAAAATCAAAAGAATAATAATAATAAAAAAAAATGTTAACTTACTGAAAGAAAACAAACAAAATGCATTCTGACATAATAAAAAAATGCACATTTACCCTAATATATTACACGCATAAATGTACAAGTGTTTCGCAATGTATTCGTTAATGAATTTAACAATATTAAGACACACAAGAACAAGTTTATAACTATCAGTTACCCCAGGGGATTGTCATATATAAAATGATGTACAAAAATTAACACTTATCTTGATAATTTGAATGGTTTATAATTAATCCCTTAACTACCGATTCAAAGTTTTGCAATTCGCTCCCCAAAGCCAACGGTTTTTCCACATCTGAAGCGCTTGCTTGTATATATGATGTGTGTGGGGGCGGAAAAATAAAAGCAAATAATCTGAAATATATAAATTCTTCGCAAACATTATCCACGTCCTCTTACTGCAATCTAAAGCCTTCGGAATAATTTTATGGATATCAGTGCACAGAAAAGATCGTACCTCGGAAAGACGAATATATACGACCGGGGAAATTAACGTTTTGAGTGAGCAAGATGTTTATATACGCTGATGGCACATAAGAGGTTTAAGTCTTATCATAGTTTTAATATCAAAATATAGTGTTATTGAATTTAATACATTATTATTGTATGAGAGGGGAGTGCGATGAAAATTATTATTTATTGTGTCGCGAATATTGAAACTCTTTGAGAAGAACTATTGTAATGGTTAAAACAGTGATACTAACTTTTTTGTAATAGTGTCACAGTGCTAATTTTAAATTTTAAATCCAGAATAAAAATCTTTAAGTCTCATGTTAAATACGATTCAAATTTCTTACCAAATAAGGAGAAATATATTAAACATGAAATATTATAGTTTACCATTTTCCTCCATTTACAAATGAATGACTTTTTTTTTCTTATATTCAATAATTATGCCTTCTCAATATCTTCAAGCTTAAGTGATATCCATTTTTAAATTTAATATATAGTATCAGTTTCGCATTACCAACAGTCAATTCAAATTATGAAAATAAAGCACACAATTAATTTGTTTAATTCTAGTAGAGAAAATGCAGTAAGAGTAGTATTTATGATGTTGGAAATTAGACATATGAATGATTGTAAGTTTATGCCATCATATAAGATTGCTAAGTTCTTAAGAAGATAATTTATTGCTTTAAGCTAGTGGGCTTTCATACTCAAATAAACGAAAATTCTGGATAGTTAAATGTATCTTTATTTTATGCATAATTTAATCTTTCATTTAGCTTAATTCAAATAGTTAATTAACATTGAGAAATTTGGGCTGAGTTAATTTCGTTAATGATATGGATTTCTGTTCAGAAAAATATAATAAATAAGAATTGTATTTATGAGAAAAGGGCAAAAATATTTCTCTGTTGGTGGGAAAATTTTATCCCAAAAATCATTTTTGAGATCACTAAATTCTAATGTGTCAGTGTACATTTAAATGAATTATTTTGGAAACCAGTATGTAAATATATGTTTGAAATATGTTAAAATAAAAACTTCTTAAAATAATTAATTCTATTAATATATATGCTATTGTCAAATGTATTTCAGTAGTTTTTGTTATATTGTTAAGTTGTTTATTTCTGAAAGAATTTAATAAAGTATTGCATTGGCATTTTAATTACTTACTTGTGTGCATGAATTTTGAAATTTGGAATTAAATGAAGCCATTTTTAGTGCTATAAATAACTTAAGCAAAAGTTACGAGGAGAGAGAGAGGTCATTTTTAACAAATATTTTATATATAAGGCAGCGTTTCTCAAACTGTAGGGCGTGCCTCCTAGGGGGCACGAGCATATTGAAAAGTCGAGAACAAAGAAAAAATTATTAATTTTCTGAAAACAAAACGTAACATAAAATCAGATTCACATTTACACTGATATAGAAATACTTATGATATATCCAGTACTGTAACGTATTGCTATAATTAATTTTACTAGGAAAATTAAGTTAAGAATAACATTAATAGTTACCAATGATCCCAAGGGTTTGTCGTATGTGAAGTTATATATAAAAAATAACATATATCTTGATAATTCGTAGAGTTTATAATTAATCATTTAACTGTGGATTAAAAGTTACATGATTTGCTTCTCATAGCCACCCTTTTTTTTCGTAACGGGTATATGATGTATTGGGGGAGAGAAAAGGAATCAATAAGCAAAACTCTGAGAAAAGTAAATCCTTCACAAACACTGCCAAGATCCTTTTGTTGCATTCCAAAGCCTTCGAAATAATTTTATTTATAATAGTGCACTGCAAACATTCGTAAAGACGTATGCATACGCCCTTGCAATTACCGCTTTGGCTGAGAGAGATGCTTATATACGGCGGTGGCACTTAGGAGGTTAAAGACATTTTGTTGCTTTAGCGTCAAAGTATAATATTATTGAATTAAAGACATTGTTATGGTATGGATAGGGGTCGCGATGAATATTATGATTGAATATTGGGTCGCAAATATTTAATCTTTGAGAAGCACTGATATAAGGTGCATATATGTCTGTCACAAACAGTAAATAGGAATTTATTAACATCTCTCTAAAGCAGCGCATCTTCTTTAGTCCTCTTTTTTTTCTAATCCATGGTCAAGTGACGAAAAGAACACCTGAAATAGTACCCCACTCTCCCAACTTCTCAGTCACGACAATATGAGAACTTTAAACCACGACTGATCTAACGTGCATCAGCCTCTCTACATGGCGGGTCGTTAGTGGCTACAGGATTCTAGCCTATGACTCGAAAATGCTGTCCATAGTTTTGTGACCATGATTAATAGTCTATCGCAGCCGCCTACATTTTCAGAACCACAAATAAAAACAATAAATACTTCTGATATGGCAGTTAATTTCCACGGTATCATCTCAAGTTGAGTCTACGCAGATTTTAACCCGGCATTTCTCTCACAATGTATGTCCTACCCCTCCTCCCCCACTAAATTTTTTTCAAGACTACATCTAAACATTTTTTTTTTTTTTTTAAAAGAATAGTTTCTCGTGTTGCTGACTTTAAAGTCATATCCTTTGATGGGCCTTAGCTGGTATACGAATTCTAATTATATATTTTTGGATATGGCCTCTTGGGATATGACGCATAACCTGCCGTGAATCCCGCGATTTTGGTGCAGAATGCGAGCATGCTAAAATTCTTCTTATGCAATGGCGTAGTATTGCAGTTATGATTAAGAAATGTGATATTTAAGTTGTTTACTAGATACAATATTTAATTGATATAGTGCGACAGTATTTTTGGATGAAGAAAGCCTGTTTGCGGCGAAGATGAGGAAGAATCGAATGATAAAGAGTATAACATCAAGTATGATTCCTTTATTGAAACCTATCCAGATAATTTAACTGAGAGAGCAATTATAGTTCTTTATAAAAAGACCTTATCATACTCAATGGCTAGAAAATGTAATCGTTAGTCTATGACAATATTTTTCGAGTTGTTGAACGCTGCGACAAATGAGCAAATTAATTTGTTTTGTACTCAGAAACCACCTATCAAGCATCGAACCAGACGCTGATTACCGAAATGTTTTGGACTTCGATGTACAGAAGAATGTTAAGAATGTAGATACCAACAGGCAATGTTTTTACGAATTTAAAAATAAATAAGTAATATCTAGTGAAAACACCGAACTCACTCGCGACGAGATACAATGAGTGTATAAACAATGTATTAAATATTCTAAAAAACACAAAAATAAATTTACGCTTGAAAAGTGTAATAAACATATTGCATTTCCCAATTTTCTTCCTTTTTTACCCTTGTATTCATATTTTACAACAAAAAGAGAATGTTAACACCCTTGAGTATGAGATACCTTGAGCGAGAAATTTAGTTCATTTTTTTTTCCTGTGAGTGATGCCGGGTTAAGGTATCTGACTACGTTCGGAACCGTGATTTTAAAAAAAGAGCGTAAATGGATAATTTTCATGATATTTAGGTTCACTTAGATTAGAATACATGTATAAAATTGTTTTAAGGACATTTTGACAAAAAAAATATTCAAATACAATATTTTGGCAAAAAGTACCTTTTTCGACTTGTTCTCCTTTTATAAAAAATGCTTCTAAGCTTAATATAATATTTTGTATATTATTGTGTGTGCTATATAAAAGTAAAGACTTCTCCAAGAGGAGTCTGAACTAATTTTTTTTGAAAAATTCAAATTATTTTCTGGTTACCACCCATTGAAATAATTATCGGCATTTTATTTCCGAAAATTTCTAGCCCCTCTGTTGTCGTAAAACATGGATAAACCCACTTCTAGGGTTCTATTTTTAAAATTTAGTTCAGACTCTGTACAGGGTCTGAATATACAAAACAAAATAGTATTATAATAGAAGCATTTTTCTAAAAAGGAGAATATTTTGAAAATTGGCCATTCTATGTTCATCTCTTATCAAAATATTGTACTTAAACAGTTTTTACCGTAATAATATTCTTCAAACAATTTTATATACATTTTATAATCTAAGTGACACTAAATATCATAAATATTATTCATTTATACACTTTTGTAAAATCACAGTTACAAACGTAGTCGGATACCTTAAAGTAGGCGAAACAAATATAGTACTTCAGAAACAAATCTAAGACCCAATATCACACTGTGTGTGTGTGTGTGTGTGTGTGTGTGTGCTAAAACGCGATCGGACTGACGTAGCAAATCATTTTCAAATGTTGTAAGAACTAAAATAACGATAACCAAGAAATTCTTTAAAGATGCATTTTGTTTTTGTATAAATTATGAACAAAGTTATTAAAAATATTTACCATACTTATAAGTTTAGTAGTTATCTTGTGTTATATTCGCAAAAGTCTTATTGCTAGTGAGTATTTTGAATTATTTACGTCCTTTTCTCAAACTGTAGAACCGCCCCCTAAGGAGGCGTGATAATTCAACGAATAGGGTGTGAGTATTAAAAGGTCAAAATCAAAAAATAAAATAAAAAAATGTTAACCCCGAAAAAAAAAAAAAATGCATTCTAAATAAAAAAATCACATTACCCAATATATTCCCCCTAAATGTACAAAGTGTTTCGCAATGTATTCGTTAATGAATTTAACAATATTAAGACACACAAGAAAAAAATTTATAACATCAGTTACCCCGGGGGATTGCATATAAAATGATGTAAAAAAATTAACACTTATCTTGAAAATTTAATGGTTTATAATTAATCCCTTCACCATTAAAGTTTTAAATTGCTCCCCAAAGCCAAGGGTTTTTTCCCCCTGGCGCGCGTATGATGTTTGGGGGGCGGAAAAAAAAAAAGCAAATAATCTGAAATATATAAATTTTTCCCCAAAACATTATCCACGTCCTCTTCGAAACCCAAAGCCCCAAAATTTTATGGATATCGTGCACAAAAAAGATCGTACCTGGGAAAAGACGAATATATACGCCCGGGGAAATTAACGTTTTGATGGAAGATGTTTTTCGTTGGGGACAAAAGGGGTTTAAGTTTTTCGGAATAAAAATTGGGTTTTTTGTTTAAAAATTATTATTGTGGGGGAGTGCGATGAAAATTATTATTTATTGTGTCGCGAATATTGAAACTCTTTGAGAAGAACTATTGTAATGGTTAAAACAGTGATACTAACTTTTTTGTAATAGTGTCACAGTGCTAATTTTAAATTTTAAATCCAGAATAAAAATCTTTAAGTCTCATTTAAATACGATTAAATTTCTTCCAAATAAGGAGAAATATTAAACATGAAATATTATAGTTTTCCATTTTTTTCCATTTACAAATGAAAGACTTTTTTTTTATATTCAATATTTTCTCAATATCTTCCAAGTGGGTATCCATTTTAAATTTAATATATGTATCAGTTTTGCATTACCAACAGTCAATTCAAATTATGAAAATAAACACAAATTAATTTGTTTAATTCTATTTGAAAATGGTAAAGTAGTATTTATGATGTTGGAAATTAGACATATGAATGATTGTAAGTTTATGCCATCATATAAGATTGCTAAGTTCTTAAGAGAGAATAAATTATATAGACAACAAACTAAAGCCTTTTTAGGGGGGTATGTATTGAACCTAAATTGACCTCTTCCTGTAATTCAAATTTATTATTATTTGCAATGGATTTGAAAATCAGAATTATTGAGGATAAACAAGGAGCCCTCAGTAACCTCAATACCAGCACTTATTATTTATTGAACGTGAACATATCTTGCAACTACATCTTTTATATTAATGATGCATTCTATTTATAATCATTTTGAAATGGATGTGAGAAAAATTCAGCCCCTTGCTGCAAGATATACGCAGATTCTTCTGAAAACAAATCTGAGAAACAATATATCATTTAGATCATAGGTTCCCAACTTTTTTTGGACTGGTTTCCCCTTTTCTACTGAATAATTCGATACCGCTTCCTGCCATTCTAGAGAAATAAAAGCGTACATGATACATAGTGAAAAAAATTTTTTTTTTTTAAAAAGTATTCTATTATTGATAGAATATGTTTTTAATTTTTTTTTCTCTTAAGTCCCCAATTATTTTTACTTGCGAATCTGAAATAGCTATTGTCACAAATAGATTTAAATCTGTAGTATTATATGTTTTACTTTTAGATAGGATATTATGTAGGAATTGAAACGCTATTGAATTTCTCCTTTATTTAAAAGAGTGGAATAAAAACTTTTGCTTATACCTGTTATAAAAACGGTTTTGATGATATGAAGTAATTCACAACAAACTATTACTTTTTAAAAAAAAAAAAAATAAATAAAAATTGACGTTTCAGCCCCTTAAAAACGATACTTTAAATTCAGGTTTACGTATTTAATTATATTTTTTTGGGTAATCTACGCAAAAATGCGTGGACGAAACATTTTTTCCCTGCTCACATACAAAGACTACCTAACAAAATTAAAAAATTTAGTATCCCAAATTTGTGGTTTTGAATGTAAAGAACCAAGTTTTCCCCACTTTCCGAACTACCTAAATATATGTATTTTCGTACACCTGATAGAAATGATTTAAATGCATACAATCATCTAAGGTAACCAGTATCAAAATTTATTTTTGTTTGTACATAATCAGTGTGTTTCCTTAGTCTTTTTTAGAATATATTTGGTTAATCAGCCGGAACCCCTCTGTTTCATCTCAACGCCCCCTAATTTTCTCTGGCTCTTTTACTGCCCTCCTGAAGGCCTCAAACGCACACAAGGGGCATTATTACCCACGTTGAGAACCCATGATTTAGATGCACGGATGATTGCACTGACACGCAAAATTGTCATTGATTCATTGTGACACATTTGCTTCGACAAGGGAATTTTAAGGCTAATTTTCATCAGCAGCAGCTTCACCTTGAAGCAGTCAAAATATCTGCAACAGCATCTATAGATATCTCTCAATATCAACAATAGGTTCTATCAAAAAGGCTGCATGCATGGCAGAGAGCAACTGAGCAGAGCTGCATGCTCGACTGGGTGATTATGTGACCCCATTGACAATTAATTGCATCGGTACTTCTTAAGAAGAATTCTGATTTTTTTTATGGTGGAATAAGTGTCGTAAACGAGTATGAGGACTTCATGAGGAATGTCAAATGCCACCCTATAACGTCAAGCATTACACCAATCACGCAACAAACTCTTATTGGGACAATGCTCATTTCTTGTTCACATTACAGGCAGCACAAAATCAGAACCATTGCACAAGTGTTTGAGTCTGTATTTGTACTACATGAGCATATTCTTCTTGGTACAATATTGTAGAAGGACAATACTAAGCATTATGTTACTCGACAAAATCTTATACACCTGAAAAGAATATGTATCCTTTCTTGAACAGTAATCTCTCCCTTTGAACGTATGGGGACTCTTATTAGACATGAAGGGCAATAAAGAGACAAAATGTAAAATAATTGAAATCTGCAGTTTACTTGATTTGGAAAAAATATCTTGAGATACAATTTATTGCATCAGTTACGGTATACCTCACCGTTTAGAGGCTTGTATACCTGCTCGCGCGTATAGGCTCCGTTGAATTTTAAATAAAATAGTCTTATTCTCTTAAGACCCAACCCACATAATCATGCGAGTTAGATATTCTTAATATGTTTTTGCTTCTGGAATAGTTGTACGTAAGAAAAGCAGGAATCGAACGATTGGGTAGATGTGCAGAAAGTGTTACGTATTAGTTTTTAATAATAGATGGCGGTAAACGTTGATTTTATAATTACTGCTGGCACAAGTCTATCTAAATTACAACGAAAACGCGTATTTGTTTTATGTCATAAAAAAGTAATTACCAATATATGTTTTATTGCTGAGAAATTCCTTTTTGTCTCAGTTTAAGATTGTAAAATAGTAAAAGTATTAATAATATATACTCTATTAAAGTTGCTTGTAGGGCTCGAGATTTCATTTCTAGTCCAATCGTACGACTATGGAGTTATTTGAGTCATTGCAACTGTAAAGTTAAGTGCTTTTCATGTGAGTTTTCTTTTCTTTTTTAATAAGTTTGATGGATGCCTAAATAAAAACCAAATATATTGCTTTATAATTAATTTCTTATTTTTTAATTAAACAATAAAAGTTTCCGATAACTTATTTTTATTTTTCATGGAATATTTTTTAACTTTTAAACTAACACTTTTTTCAAGTTTCTAAAAAAAAAAATAATTCTCACAAAAAAAAAATGCAATTGACTAACTTAGTGATTTTACCTATGGTGACTATGTTATGGGCAAAACATATGAATCACATATACTGGCAGTAGAATAACGTTCAGATAACAGCAATGAAAAAACATATTATAACAAATAAAAACAAATATTTGTAATTAAAGACAATTACGGATCATTCTTTACCATAAAATTCTAATAAACCAATTCATTTTGTTGCCTTAGTTGTAGCAAATTCTTGGTTTGAGTACAAACAACATGTAATATCAAGTAAAAAATTCTTCCAAAAAATCAAAATGAATCTCTTAAAATTAAAGTTAGAGTTAGCTGAAGCGTAATTAGTCTGTCTGCCTACTAACAAAAGTATTTATTTTAATTGATGATGAAGATAACAGTTTTGTATAATTCTTCCAGCGAAAAGATCAAAGTATTAAAATCCGCCTGCTGAAAGACCATGCCAAGATAAATGGTGTGACACGTATAGCCATTTTCGATGTGTTGATGACATTACAAGGTCTAGCAAGGGTAGATTTGAGAACTACGAAAGCAGTTCGAAAACATGTGAAAAATGCAATGCTTATGTACCCTTGTCAAAAACAAAAATATGCTTTAAAGATTTTCACATTAAATAAATAATGAGTCCATAAAAGGATTAAATGTACATCAATAATTTCATTATTTGTGAAAATTTTCGTTGAGTTAAGTTTGCTTCTTCTATCAACTTAGAGCTAAGGAATGAATAACTCGTAAAATTTCGAAGGTCATGGTTTCACAGTTGAAGCCCAACTCGCTTGTCAACGATCCAGGCAGGGAGTGAAAACGTTTTTCTTTCTTTTTGCATGTGTCATTGGAATCAATAACAAGAAAAATTTTATATTCAAGGAAAAAAAATGATTTTAGGTCTTAAAGGGATACTAGGAAATCATTTATTTTCCTTTTTCTATAGTAAATGCTCATATGCCTTCATAAAGTGCATACTTTTTCTATGTTAATGGTATTTGGTCTGCTTTACTCTCAAGCAAATAATACCTACAAATACAATGAAGCATTTTCTGAGAAAATATTTTATTTTTTTTAATCCATCCCACTTTAGATCACCTATCGTTTTCATAAACTCGACCACCCTTCAGTCCACATTAGGCCGAGTTTTTGGGCTTCATTTGTAAATACATGTAAAGTCTTAGTTATTTTTTATTGTAGTATATAATTAACATGAAAAAACGATTGAAACATCACAAAAATAATTGTGCTATGTACTGAATCATAAAAGAACATTCCAAAAAATTTTTATTTTGAAATATTTGTTTGTAATTGGAATATATTTCATTATGTAAACAAAGTCTATAAATAAATCCCTTACGACAGTGTTTCTCAAACTGTGGGGCGCAACCCCTAAGGGGGCGTGATAACCCTTCGAGAGGGGGGCGGACATATTGAAAAGTGGAAAACAAAAGATTGTTTTAAAAAAATTATTAACTTACTGAATGTAAACAAACAAATACATTCTGACGATAATATTTTATCATTTACACTACAATACATTTATAAATGTATCAGTACTGCAGAATATATTTTCTAACTAATTTAACAATACTAAGTTAAGGACAAGTGTAATAATCACCAGTGATCCCATGGATTTTTCATGTATAAAATTATATGCCAATATTAACACTTATCTTGATAATTTGTACGATTTATAGTTAATTCCTTAAATGCTGACTAAAAATTACGTGATTCGTTCCCAAAGCCACCGTTTAGCACTTAAGTAAGCGTGGTGTTGTTGGTGGCGAAGGTAGAAAAGGAATAAATAATCAAATCCTCTGTGAAATAAGTAAATCCTTCGCAAACCCTGTCAATGTCATTTTATTGCTTTCCAAAGCCTTCGGAATAATTTTATGGATAGCAGTTCACAGAAAAGATAGTACTTCGGAAAGACGTATATAAACGTATGGGGCAATTAACACACCGGCTGAGCGAGATGTTTATATACGTCAGGGAGACTTAAGAGGTTAAAGTCATATTGTATGTTTAGCGTCAAAGTATGGTGTTATTGAATTTAATACATCGTTATTGTATGGACAAGGATCGATGCAAATTATGATTGAATATTGGGTCGCGAGCATTGAAAGTTTGAGAAACACTGCCTTACGGGAAAAATAAAATTTCTGAAATAGAAATCTATATGTTGTTTTATACAGTTATAAATCTTATAAAGAACATGTTGCTTATTCACGTTATCCAACAATAAACATGGAAATGAATACGTAATGATTTCTGTGTGCATGTATTACATTTTACTATTTTATTTACTAAGATAGTTTCCATCTTTTCTGGCATTGTTAGAGTTAATATTTAACATGTGTATAGTTTCAATAACAGTTTATAATAAGGTAAGAAAAAAATTAAATTTTTTTTTCTAATATTAAACCTTGAGCGAGCGCGTGGGAACTAGAGTCACCCCCAGGATCGCGAAATCATTTATTCTGGGAAAACAATTTATCTGTTACCAATGACCTTGACAGTATCCTCCTATATGACGGTCTTCATGGAAACTAAAATATATTTGTAACATGTCCCCTTCTTTTTTCTTTCTTTTTTTTTCTTTTGGAATGTCAAAAGTTTTTTTTTTATAAACTTAAGGTACTTATTTTGACTGAGTTACCAGCGCGACTTCTTTTGTTCCAAAATATTTTCCATGAACATATTACATTTTCCCCTGTGAATAATTTAGTAGTTTTGATTGCTGTGTTGTACGACTTATTATTTTTTATAAATGTAAATGATCGGAATATAAAAAAAAAGAAATGGGCATGTGTGAGGTCTGTTGAAGGAAGTTGAAACTTAACAAGCAAGGGAAGAATCTGCTGAAGTAATGCATATTAATCATAATAACGAAAGTAAATTTGAAAAAAGTGACAAACATGAAAAGTTTGAGTTGAAAAAAAATTTCAAATGCTGCTTAAAGATTTTAATCAAGAAAAATGTAAGGCCATAAGATTGTACCACAAGACACACTTCGCCCTATCAAAAGTAAGCTGTTTGTCGATCATCAAAGGACAATAATACTACAATAACTTAAATAAAAAAAAATTACCGACAAATAACATTTCTTTAATGTTAACGAAAAGTGTGCGTGTTTTGTGTTCTTTATTAAAGTCACCCCAATTAAACCCGGTTTATTTTTTATTAATATTTTTCCTTAAAATTATCAACGGAAAATTCAAAAGTCCGTAAAACTATATAAGTGTACTTTCTCTTAGTTAAATTATAACTCGAATTGCAATTTTAATCATATACATAAAAATAATTATAAAATAGTATTGGGGTGACGCAGCCACCCCATGAGACCATTATTTTTAGTATAGATTGTTAATATTTATTGACAAACGTCTTTTCACTTATTTCCATTTCCAAAGTGCACATATATTTTTATTTATAGTTATGTGAATAATTTATGTAATTTAAAAAATTCTTTAAAAAATCGAAGCGTGAATGTTAAAATATTTGCGTAGTAAAATTTTATAAAATAATCCTTTTAAAAGGTAAATATAATACTTCAGAATACTATAGATAATTAGACAGCGAAATTTACTCGTTTGAAATCTTTGAAAAAATCGAAAAAAAAAAAGCAGAAAGAAACTAAAAATGTAATACAGTTTTAAAGAAATACGCACAGATTATTTTTCAAAAACTCATAATATTTTCATTTCATATTACTAATTAATAGTAATATTTACTTTTGAGTCTTATAACTTTTGTTCATTATTTTTGCGATAAAAATCCAGGTTTTTGTTTATGTCAATGTAATAAAATTCTTTATACCTATGTATATGCTTATCCTAAATGAAAGCCATTAAGATTGTGTTTATGATAACGATTCACACACACATATTATAACTTTATGATAAGAGCTGTGTAGGCACATCACATAAATATATTCTTTTGATTTTTTGCTCTATTTATTGCGTCAAAGAAAGCATGTGATTCCCACTTATGATTTAGTTGCAGCCATTCATCTGCTATGTTTTACTTGTGACATATATCACAGCTTTTCTCGTAATAATAACCCTCAATCAATATCATTTTCATTCTTACTGTAGTAAACATTATTTATTTCACTCGCTGTATTGAAAAAATATTTGGAAACTCCTCTACATATCATGCAAACATTAGTCATTATTTTATTAAGTAAAAATAACATGTATGTATTTATATCTAAGTTTGTCATTCAAAATATACATTTCTACTAATGTCTACAGAAATTTGATGAAATATTAAAATCCAGTTTTCGTCATTTCAAAAAAAATAAATAAATAAAAAGACTATTACTTTCAATATACAATAAAAAGTAAATCAAACATAGGGAAACTATAAAGTAAGGAAAATAATATATATATATATATATATATATATATATATATATATATATATATATATATATATATATATATATATATATAGCAAAAAAAATAATCAATTGGATAAATTTCCTATTTAAGAACTGCAGATAAAAAAAAAAAAAAACAGTTTAGTTTAGCATCTACATATGTGAAAATAATTAAAAAGTTACATAAAACAAATTTACACATCGTGTTTCTTAGTAAAATAATGTTTAAGTAAATCTAATGTCTACATTTGTCAGATTTTATGAATAAATATAGTTTACTACAGAAATTATCAACGATCAAAAAAAAAAAAATAATATCTCAGTGTCTGTTGACAAGGGATTGAGTACAATGTGAATTTGCTACATTTAAAATTTTATATGCAGTGCATTAAATGCAGAAATATTTAAGAATATTAAGCATTTTTGAAACACATATTCTACACCACTAGGCAAAATTAATACCGTTCCCTTGTTTTCTTAAATTTATTTTAAAAATCCACTTAGTTTGCTACATATTTAATGACTACTTATTCATTGCTTTTTCAATATATATATATATATATATATAATTTTCTTTTAAATAAATTTTAATTAAATCACAATGAAAATGTTTAATATGTATATAAATAAACAAGAGTTGTCATATTCATGAATTTCAAAGAATTAGATTCTTACGATAAAGGAATTATAAATTAAATAAAACGTGAAACATGTTTCACAAGACAAAATCTAGAATTAATTGTTCTTGCTCTAATTATACACGGCACAATGCTGTAAATATTTTTCGATTGCAAAATTAATCTTTTGTCTATGTCAGCATATTAATTAGTAGCTAATTTTTTAGTCAAATTTCTAATTAAAATTTCAAGCGGAAAAATTGTCTTATTTATTTTCTGCCTAGAAGAATCTGAATAAAGAAGAAAAGTTTTTCAAATTAACATTGCAGCTTCAAACATTCAAATAATGTGCTAAAATTTGTTGGAATTTAATTATTTCTTCAATTTTTTCATTGCATATATGCTACAAATATATATAACGCAGGAGTAAAAGTTATTTACTTTAGCATGGGTTTTACCTTATTCAATACCATTGTTATAACATATTTTTGAAACTTAAAATTATTATTGATGAAAGCGTAGGTTCCTTACATGACTATGCACTATTTATTTGTTTGGCTAAAACAGCAGACTACTGATTACTAATATAATGCTCCTCAAATATTAAATATTTGCAACCAAATATTCAATCATAATTTTCATCGTGTCCCTCTCCATACAAATAACACACACATCTCTTAAGTGCCACCGGTGCATATAAGCGTCTCACTCAACCGGTGCGTTAAATACCCCGGACGTATATGTACGTCTTTCCACAAAGTACAATATTTTCAGCGCCTTAATATCCATAAATATATTCCAAAGGCTTTGGAATGCAATAAAAGGATGACAGTGTTTGCGATGTATTTACTTATATCAGAGGATTTCCTTATTTATTCCATTCCTTCCCCCCTAATACATCAAATACGCACCCCAACGTTTAAAATGGAGACATTGGGGTGCAAATCGCGTAACTTTTCCTCGGCAGTTAAAGGATTATTTATAAACCTTATAAAAATTATTACAGTAATTGCTAATTTTTGTATATAATTTTTTAAATTACAAGCCCATGGGGTCACTGGTAATTATTAAACTTGTTCTTGACTTAGTATTGTTAAATTAATTGTAAACTACATTGTATAAAGTATTATATCAGTGTAAGCTTTAATTTATTTTTATAACGTCAGAATGTGATTTGTTTGTGTACTTTCAGTAAATTAATATATATATTTTTAAAAATAACCTTTTGTTTTCTACTTTTCAATATCCTCCCACCCCCCTAGTAAGGTGTGCGTCCCACATATTTGAGAAAGGTATGCCTAAAGCATAGACTTAGATAATTTTATTGCAGAAGAAAGCATTGAGAATGCGTTAGCCAAGTAGTCATGGACGTCAACTAGTTTTAGATTTCAGTTGCGTCTGATAGAAATTAAATCACAGATCCCCCAAAAGGAATAATTATTAAAAAAATCGCACAAATTAAAGGAAAACCAAAACAAATAAATATTTTACTTCGAAGAATTAGATACGTTTTCTTGCAATCTTAATGTTCCAGTGACGTATGTTTTTGTATTCACTTGCAAAATCTTTTTAAAATCAAATTGAGATTCTGAAAAAAAGCATTTGAAAGTAATTATTAAATAATTTGATACTTAATGCAATTAATCGACATTTACGTTTTTTTGTAACCCTGAAATTTTGGGAAAAAACGGGGGGCACCCACCAATTAAAAAAAAAAAAAAGTGTCGCATAATTCTGGCATCATTGTTATCTGCCATGTTCGAACATGCACCGAACGGTTTCTACTATTGTCTACATATCGCGGCATTTGGTGACGTCTGTTGCTTCCTTGATTTTGGTAACACGTAATTACCAATTAAGCCTGAGATAATTCGCCAACATTAAATAAATTTTTAAGCCCCAAAACGAGAGTATAGTTAAAAAAAACAAAAATATACAACAAAAAACCGGGTTTAAATTTTCCCCGGGGTGATAAAAAAGGCGTTTTTTTGTATTTTTTACCCTGACAAACTATAAATTAAACCCAATTTACCAACCCACTTTAAAAACAAAATTTTTCTTTTTTGATCTGTATTAGTTTGGGTGTTTTTTTTTAAGCATTTCATCAGAAAATATTTAAAAAAAATTATATATATATATATATATCGTTTCTTTCACAATCAATATTTCCATGTGAAATTCAATGTATTTGTACATTAAGTTAAAAGGAATTACACAAAAGTCATAATTTATTAAACATTATTGGGGTAGCGAAAAATTAGCAAATAAATAATCTGTGTTTTTCATTTGAATATGTTTTTTTATGCCTTGTGTTAAATAACAAAACAGTAAAAAATTACACGAACATTAAACGAACCACTAAATAAACATTTAATTCTAAGAAAGAAATGTTAATTAAGAAAACGTTTACGCATATAATATTCTACAATCAGATATTTATTTCCAAAATTTAAATATATAATGCCTTAAAATGATCCTTAACTGTGAAATCAGAACAAAAAGAGAGAAGTCCTATTATTTATTCTACATTCTTTATCTCGAATCCTTTTCGACACATAAAGACACCATGAAAAATCTTCACTCCTGTATCTGTAACTCAAAGCCGCAAATTTGCATTTTACGGAGTGCAACAGAAAAAGATCGTTGAACTTTACTGTTATTCTACGTTAGATGTAGATTTTTTCGATATTTCCCGATCCTATTCCTTATTTTCTAAGATTCCGTAAAAATGTTCTCAGAAAATCGCTAATTGTCCCTTCTCTCTGTTTCTTTCTGTAACAAGATAAAATTCTATTGCCTCTAAACAACACCTCTTAATATTCTTAATGACTTTTCTCGCCCATGATTCGTCTTGAAAACATTTTCGAATCCTTCTGCTTCAACTGCAGATGCTGAAGCAACTGGAGTTTTTATTGCTTTAAGCTAATTAGGCTTTCGCCTCAAATAAACGAAGAATTCTGGATAACTTAATGAATTTTTATCGATGTATAATTAAATATTTCCTTTAGCTTAATTTAAATAATAAATTAACATTGGAAATTTGGGCTTACTTAATTTCGTTAATGATATGAATTTCTATTCAGAAAAATACAATAAATAAGAATTATACTTATAAAGAAAGGCCCAACATATTTTCTGTTTGGCGAGGAAATTTATTCCCAAAATCTCTTATTGAAGTAGCTTATTTCTAATATTCCTTCTTTGAAGTGAATTTCTCAAGTACATTTTCCAGGTATGCTAAAGTCAACATTTCATTAAATAAGTATATTTGTTATTTTGGTAATTTTTTATAAAATGATTGAATAAAATGTTTCATTGACATTTTATCATCTTGCTTGTGTGCAGGATATTTAAAATTTGGAATTTTATAAAGCCATTTTATGAGCAAAAATAACTGAAGGAAAAGTTAGGAAGAATCATTTTCTAATACATATTGCATATTTGTTACTGTTAAAGTGTATAATCAGTCATACTTCATAGATGGGAAACTTAAGCCTGTTTAAGTGTGGATGTTTGAAACAAATATTATGTGTCATAAGTTTATACCGTCTGTTGAAATTTAACAAAAAATCAGGCTTATAATTAATTCCCTATCTAAATTTAATGAACTAAAATGAAAAAATAAGGAGTTGTGTTTTCTTGGTTTTATGACGGATAAATAAATATTATAATATGCAGTTGGACCCCAATTTAACGAATTCATCAGGATCGAACATTTAATTCGGGGTTATTCGTTATATTGGGTCCAAGCAAAATGCAAAATGCACTTACCTTTTGGAAATTCTGTAATCAGCAAACTATAGAAAAAGTATCCACAGCTAGAAATTACAAACTTTTTATTCAACAGCTAAAAATTAATTAGTGAATTCTTAGGCACCAGTTAATTGGGCATTTTAAAATACTGACAAATAGAAGTTTGAAAATTTTTGGTTTGACTCGTAAGAGTTCTTTATCGACTTAAAACATAGAAAAAACACATTATTTACATTCTGCTACATAAGGTACGTTTTCACAGTTTCTGAACAAAGTAAAATATTAGAAATGTAATAGTTTTGATAGGGGTTTCATTATCAATTTCTGCATCTGATTCACTATTCATTGGCTTCGACAAATCAACAATTTTCAACTTCAATTACACTTAATAGGCAAGCCGTCATCAAATGTAACATAATTTTCAATCTAAAAATATCCTCTGAGTTGTGGAAGGAGATGAGATAAAAAAGGAATTACCTGTCCTATTTAAAACTTATTTGATAGGTTACATTTAGGATTCATCTGTACCTATAATGTCTAAAATAGTCTTCATCCTTTCTCTTTGGAATTTGTTGCTTTCAAGAAAAGTCTTTCTCTGTTCCATGCAAAAAGGCGTTGTTTTTGGGGAAAAATCCAGTACATTTTAATAAAAATTGACAAAAAAAAATCAGCAGTGAAAATTATTCTTTAATTTCGGGGTTTATTATTCATTAAATAGGTGTTTTAATATTTATTTTAATCGGAAAAGGAGATAAATTCGTTAAATCACACAATTCGTTAAAAAGGGTTTGTTAATTCGGGGCTCAACTGTATTCAAATCTGAAAAAAAAAATGGAATGAATGTAAGTTTGCTTAAATGATTTTTAGTTGATTAGTAAAAATTTTAGATCCCAGTTACATTGTTAATTACTATAATCACATTACTTCCAACATTTGTCCTTTTGAGAACTTTCTGTACACTCTAGAGATAATTTTAATTTATATATTTTTGGTAAACATATTTGTAAAGTTAGTTCTTCGACACAGATTTCGAAAATTAAAATTAATTCTGTTAAGAATGGGGAATTTTCAGCATTCTTATTTATGAGAATAATACTTTTTTAATTATTAGGTTCATTCAAATGAAACCTGGTCAGTGCGTCTAACTTTGCATTACACGTAAGGTGGCACCACATAATTGCGTGTATGGTGGCACTATTTATCGGTAGAGATACTGACGCGTGTGCAATGTTTGACGTTTCATAGCGAATATGTGGTTTCAAACCGAAGAGAAGGTGGTCACACGAGTTATCGTCGACTACTGTACATGCAGGCGAGTAAGAGGGAACAACAAGGAGTAATTAGATTTTTAGCGACAGAGGGAATTGGAGGCAGTGAAATGCATCGACGGATGAAGTCTGTGTACGGTGAGTGCAGTCCAGTCGTTCAAGTGTTGTGGAATGGCTCAAAAAATTGAGGGGTGAGAGTTACTGGAAAACGATGCTTGACCTTGACAGGCTCATTGTGCCATCCCCCCCTGGAAATGATTGGGAAAGTGAATGTTTTTAGTTTTGGGGCAACCGCAAAATAACCGTGGAAGAGATCCATCGGTTACTGGGCATTAGCGTACGCACTCCCTCACATCATAATGCAGCAACACTTTAACTTTCAAAAAATTTGCGAAGTGGGTTCCCCCTTTTAACTGAACGCCGAACAGTGCAATACTCAAAAAGGCGCTGTCTTTGAGTCATCTGAAAACGTTATCATGAAGCGGAATACGGCTTTCTGTCGCAAATTGTTTTGGGATGAAACATAGTGTCACCATTTGAACCGGAAAAAGCGAGCATAAAGGGGAAAAACAGGGGAAACGTGCGAATTAACCACCCTCCAAAAAAATCAACGGTTTTGGGAAACCAGTTCTAGTAAGGTCACTATGACCTTTTTTTTCCCCAAAAAAAGGGCTCACTGGTTGCCGGGTTCCTTGAATTTTTGGAACCGCTACCTGTGCCAGCTTTTTCCAAGCCACTTTTATACAACCAAACGAGCCATCAAGTCAAAACGCCTGGGAATGGGGTTTCAATAGCGTTTTTCCCCCTGCATGATAATGCTGACCAAAAAGGGGCCAATGTGATGAAGACGACTTTTGCAACATTTTTGGGGGGGAAAAACGCAGGAACATCCTCCGTACAGCCAGCCCTTTTCACCGGTGCTTTTTATTTTTGGGACCCTAAAATAAGCTACCATGGGCAGTGATTCACGATGAATGAGAGGTATAAAAGTTTATGACTGGGCCCAGGCCGGGATCCGTCAGCGTTTTACAGCCTTAAAAGAAAAATCGACCAGCAAATGTCAAAAGAAAAAAAAATGTGTCAACACTTTTGGTGTTTTTTTGGTAAGTGTACTGTGTGTACAACTTTTTTGAGTTAATAAAATCGTTAAGGGTTATTTTTTACACTAGTGCCCGGGTTTTTTTGAATGCCCCTCATACATTCCAGAAAAAAGATAATGTTAGCTGTTGGGATCATTAAAATTTTTTAAAAAGATTTTACACTTCATTTTTTTCACACCAAATAATGGTACTTTTTTTTAAGTTAAATCCACTGAACTGCAAAACTAGTATTGTACATGGAATGATAAAAAAAATGCTTCGCTGTATGCCTTGTATTGGCGTTGTTTTTTCCTATAAAAAGGGAACGTTGAGGGTTTTTTAAAAATTTTTTTAATGGGAAAACTTTTTGGGGCCCTTTTTAATAGAGGGAAAATTTTAAATTTAATTTAAAACCTTTTATTTAAAGTTTTGCAAAGGCGAAATATTTTTTAATTTTTAGAGGGGAAAAATAAGGTTTGGGAATATTTTAAAAACCTTAAAACCATTTTTGGGTTATTCAGTTTTTTCCGGGTTAAATTTTTCGTGGAAAAAATTTAAATTTTTTTTTTATTATGTTTAAAGGTTTTTAATGATTCGAAATGGTCCTTGATTTAGATTTTTATTGAAAAAACCAAATTTAAAAAAAATTCCATTTTTTTGGGGAAAATTATTCAGTCGGGGTTTCTTGGGGGAAAAAACTGAAACCCCTTTTTTTCTTTTAAAGTGGTTAAAAAACCCTTTAAAATTTATTTTTTCTACAAATTTAAATTTTAAAATATTTTTTCCCTTTAAATACTTTTCTTTTTATCAGGTTTATTTTTACTTAGAAAAAAACAAAAAAATTTTAAAATTTTAAAATTTTAAAAATTTGAAGATTTTTAAAAACAAAAATGGAAATTGAAAAGTCAAAAAAGGGGGGGAAAAAATTTTAAAACCCCCTCCAAAAAACTACCATCAAAAAAAATTGATTTTTTTAAAATTTTTTGGGTTTTAAAAATGAAACCATTAAATTAAAAAATTTCCCTTAAAAATTAAAAAAAAGGGAGTAAAAAATTTTAAAAATAGTTGTTTTTCCCTTTAAAAAAAACCCCAAGTTTTTTCATTTTATTATTTAGGGGTAATTCAAAATTTAGAAAAAAAAATTTTTCAAAAATTTTAAAAATTTTTCAAAAAAGTTTTAAATTAAATTAAGAATTTTTAACCAAACTTAAAATAAAAAAATTAAGCCATTTAACTGTGCCAAAAATTTTTGGAATAAAACTAAAAAAAACTTTTTTTTAAATTTTTAAAAATTTAATTCATTAAAACCCAATCAAAATTCCCTTTTTTTAAAAATTTTATTTTTAATTTTTGGTAAAAAAAAAAATATGAAAAACCTTTTTTTAATTAAAATTTTCAACCAAAAAGTTTAAAAAAGGAAAAAAATGAATAAAAAATTTCTTTTGTATACAAAACAAATAAATGGCCCCTTTAAAGTTTTTCCTAATTAAATTCTTTCAAATTTAAAATTTTCAGAAAAAATTTAAATTGGGTTTTAAACCCCCTTTCCCTAAAAATAAAAGAAATTTTTTTCCCAAATAAATATTTGGGCAAAACCAAGTTAATTTAATTCCAATTTTTTAAAAAATCCACCCCACCCAAATTTTTAAATTAAGTTTTTTTAACACTTTTTTGCCAATTTTGTTAACCGGTGCTTTAAAAATTTTAAAAACTTTTTTCAAAAGGGTTTCCTTATTTTAATCTAATGGAACCCGGGGAAAATGTTTCGTTTAAACCCAAAAACCAAAACTTTTGACACATTTTTAAATTTTTCCAACTTTAAAAAAATTTTTAAAAATTTTATATAAAACCCCGGGGGTTTTTTAATCGATTTTTTTTGAAAATTTTCAAATACTTTAAAAGATTAAAATTTTGGGGTTAAATGAATTTTTTAATTAAATTTTTTTTTCGTTTTTTCTCTTTTAAAATTACAATCCCCCCCCTTTTTAGTTATTTTAACCATAAATACTGAGAAAAAAATTTCGCCTCCAATGAACTTTTAACCCATCGTTCTTAGCCGCACCTTTTTTTTAGCATTAACATTAAAAAAAAAATGTGGGCTTAGTTTTGATTAAATATGTTATATAATTTTTATATGCTTTTTTTATATCACTCAAACAAAATCAATGCTCAAAGAATAAATTTTTTCCCAAAATGAAAGGAAATTGTTTACACACATATTTTTGGAACAGAATATGCAAATTTAAAATTTCGGGTGGTGGATTACCGATATGTTTTCCTGTACATGCTGGTGGGTGGTATCCCCATCTGGTCAAAGGGGAAACTAGCCAATCCGAATCCATAAATTTGTACAAAGTCTAAAACAGAAAGGGGGGAAAAAAGCATCCTAAAGGAAAACCCAAGACATTGCAGAATGTGCTGGGGGAAAAAAGGACTGATTTTTATTTTGGGGAAAAATTGGGAAGCTTTTTTTGCCACCCCCCCAAAATTCATCTTCAGGTGCCCAAATAAAACCCGGAAACTGTCTGATAAGATCGGGAAACCCCTTTTAAATAAAGTTAGGGTAGGGTGTCTTTGAAAGTCCCTATGGGTGTACAGGGGGGGACTCCCAGGTTCTATATTTTTAATTTTTTCCCCCCTGGGAGATCTCAGTCGACGAAAAAGACCATGTGGTTTTCCCCAGATCCACAGGCCCGCTGGTAGCCACCTTCGTTTAAGGTCGTCCGCTACTTTTTTCCCCGGGGCAGGCCTGCATAGAAGGACCCACTGTAGATGGATGGGGTGCCGATCGGGAAGGGTTTTGAAAAGGGTAGTATATTCCGCTGGTGCTGTCCCCAATAGATGGAAAAATTCGATAAATGTTGGATGGTGATCGGTTTTTCGTCGGATCCAAATTTCAAAAAAAATTTGATCTTTTATGTTGTTTATTAATAAAGATCACACATGATAGTTTTAAACTCCATTCTAAAAAAAGAAGTTTTGGCCCAGAAATTGACTGCTTGGTTTTTGCAACGAAGCATTTGGATGATGAGAAAAAATTGAATTTATTCTCTTTAAAGGGAATAATTTCCCCTTTGAAAAATGGGGTTTTTGAACGACTAAAATGTACATGGGAATTATATGGGGTTCTGGGTAAAATGGAAGGGAGAATTTTTTGGGTTCTGTTTAAAAGCTGTTAATGCGGGGGAAAACCCTTTGAAATTTTTGGGAAAACTCTCATGATGCATTAGAGTGTGAGTTGCCCCACTTGTTGTTCCCATACCACTCACTACGAAACAAAGAGTGTCTTGTGTTTTTTTCAAAAATGTTTGCGGGTAAGTTTCCGAACTTTTTTAACCTACAAATGCACATGTGACTTGAACTTTAAATACCAACTCCCCAAAAAATTCTGTTTTTTTTAAAAAATTAAAATTTTGTTCGGGTTTATTTATTTTTATAGGCCATCTTATTAGCTTAAAAAAAATCCCCAAGTTTATTTTATTTTCCATTCACTAGAACAAAAACTACAAGTGTTTTAGAAAAAAGTAATTTTTCAAAAGATAATGCGAAAAAAGGGGATTAAAGAACAAAAAATTATAAAAATAAAAAAAATTTAAAAAAAACGAAAATTTCCCTACGTAGGTGAAAAAAAGAAAAATTTATTTTTTTTAAATTTAAAATTTTAAAATTATAATTTAATTTTTAATATCAAAAAAAATTTTTTTGGATCAAATCCCACCCAATTATAATTTAAAAAAGATAGTTTTTTACCTTAGTGGATGAAAAAATAGTATTTGAACCAAAGAAAAAATTCGTTGGGAAAACTTACTACCCCCATCTGTTAGTGCTAGTTTAAAAACTTCTAAAAAAAATAACAAAAAAAATAAATTTAAAATAAAAAAAAAATTTAATTAAAAATTATATTTAAAAAACTGAGATAACATCAAGAGTCATCCCCCCAACAATTTTAAAAAAAAATATTTGATTTTGAATGGATGAATATAAAATTTTTTATAAACATTTGAACAAGATATATATGTAAATTAAAAATATATAAAGGGAGAGAGTGAGCTAAAAAATAAGGAATTAAAAAAAGGAAAATTTGGAGCAAGATTTAAATTTTAAGGCCCAGGGATGTTTCCCAGAAAAAATTTTAGCAGGCCAAATTTATAGGTGAACATGAAAAAAAGGAATATATACATTATGCAAATTGGCAGAAATGGTTGGGGTTTTATTTTCTTATTCCATGATTAGATGCATTGATGAGGGCATTTTTTTAAGGACATATATTTTTTTTTTATTGTACAGTAGACACTTATACGAAACATAATGTAGAACAACATAGCACAGAAAGGCAACAGCGGACATTAACATAACATGTTGACAAATACAAAGAAAAAAAGGGGGAAGAGTTTCCAGTGCCCTAGCTATTTTTTCCCAAGCGTCAATCCGAAAATTTCTCTTATGGAGGCAGTTTGGGGTAAAAGTTATTCTTCAATATTTTTTAAAAATTTTTCTTATTTTTAAAAAGGGTTGTAAATTTTTGTAAGATAAAATCCTTCAGGGGGAAGAATTAACTATTTACGCGTGAGTCCTAAAAGGCCAGGACCATTGAAAATTAAAGTTAGTTACAAATAAATATTATTCAAAGGGTGAAAAATTAAAGGGTTTATATATATATATATGCCAACTCTAAGCAAAATGGGGAAAATTTTGCATTTTTTTAAATAAATTTTTGTGGGGGAAAAACCCCCCAAAAATTTTTCTGGGAACTTCTTGTTTTTGTTGTTTTGATAACCAATTACTTAAATTACTTATTCAGATTTAATTAAAACGTTGGGAAAAGAATGATTAATTTTATTTAGTTTATATTTGTTCTCAATATTTGGAAAAGGACTTTTTTTTTTAATGTAATAATTTAATTTTTTCGAATAGCATTTGAAATCCTTTCCCCGAGATTGAATTCATAATAGTACTACGCTATTTTTTTTTTTATATTTATTTTCCCAAAAAAAATTTGCAAATACTTTTAAAGCATTAAAAAAATTATTTTTTTTAAATAAATGTTATATTTGTGTACATAAAGGAAGAAAAAAATTGATATTTTTTATGGGGGTTTTTCTTTTGTGGATATCTTTTTAATGAAGCAACTTATAAATATTGGGAAAAAATATTGATTAAATATTTATATGCATCTTGGCAGTTTTTTAAGACCTCCAAAAAAATAAATAAAATATTTTTTAGGGGAAATCAAAATCTTGAACTGAGGGAGAGCTTCGTTAAATATTAATGCACATAAAAAAAGCACGGGGAAAAAAGGCCTCGTCATATGGATTTGATGACTATAATATAAGAAAGAGTGCTGAGAAATATTTTTTAAAAACTTATTTTTTTTTGAATTTGGGAAATAAAATTTCTACAGTGTACTATAAAAAAAGTATCCTTTTTTTTTAAAATTAAACATATTTGGGGAGGAAAGGTATTTTTTTAAAGGTTTTTTTTTTAGATTCAGGGGGGCAACGAGCAAAAAATTTAACCGGGTTCTTAATTATATTTATATATTTTATAAACAAAAAAGAGAAAAAAAAATATATATAAAAAAAAAAGTTGTCCTTAAATAGTTCCTTTGGGACCGAATTCTTTTTAAAATCATGTGCATTATAAATGAGGGATTAAAATGCAAAATGATTTGAAAAAAACATGATCACTTTTTGCGATTTTTTGTTTTTTAAAATTTTAAATATTTAAATGTTAACTATTTCCCAATTAGACATGTGTAAATAATTGTTGAAAAATATTCAAAAAAATAGTTGCTAGTAAAAAGTAATTTTTTAATACTAAATACCAATTTAAAAATACAAAAAATTAATCTGTACAAGTTTTAAAAATTGATAAATAGAGGGGCCCATTTTTTTTTTACTCAATAATTTTATTTTTTTAATTCTACAATTTTCCAAAAGTTTCAGGCCTAACTAATAAAAAAGAACTTTTAACAAAATTTATTTTATTTATCAAAATACCCCTTAAAAAGTGATACATTCAGCCCAGGCTTTTCCAATTCTTTTTTAAAACCTTTTTTTTAGAAGGGTTCTCTTTACTCTCAAAAAAGGCTTCCAAATTCGGCAATAACTTCTTTTTGTGTCAAACCCTTTCCTTTTTAAACATTCTTTTGATATTTGCAAACAGCCAGGTAGTCACTGGGGGCCCCGATCCGACTGTACGGTGGTAGGAAAGTAATTCGAAGCGCAATTCATTCAATTTGACCATCATTTTTTATAGACCCTTTAAGGGACGGAACATTTTTGTTGAAAAAACCCCTTTTTTTTTCCCCTTTAGGGGCATTTTTTTTTTTTTAATTAGTTGATCCATAAACAATTGGGAATATTCATTATTAATCGTTTTTCCTTTTTTAGGGTTTTTCCAAAAACAAAATTCCATGTGCACACCAAAAATATGGAAAAACCCCCAACCTTGTTTTTATTTTTTGGGCGCTTTGGGTGGTTTCACCGGCAGCGTACCCCTTTTACGATTTTTCCTTTTTTTATTCAAGGGGCCCGTTGTATTGGATCCATGTTTCATTCATTGGCCCATATCTACGTAAAAACTCCTGTTTATTTCGCTTAAACAGTTCCAAACAACGTTCTGAATCGTCAAAGTATTGTTGGTTATGATCGACAGTGGGCAAACGCGGCACCCACTTCGAACACAGCTTTTTCATTGATAAATAGTGAACATTCTACAAAATGCAAAATAGTGAATACACTGACTTCTGATACCTTTAAACCCCTTTCTATCCCCGAACTTTAATTTTTTCCCCCTTTTTTACGTTTTAATAAACAACTGCGAATATGGGGACAAAAAGTTTAACCCTTTTTTTTGTGACTGGTGGACCACTTTTTAAGCCCCCCCTTCTATCCTTAAAGTTTTTGGTGTTGGAACCCGGGTTTTAAAAACTTTTATAATTTTATTTTTTTGTTTTAAAATTTAATTAAAAAGATAAAAGTTTTAAAATTTTAAAAAAAAAATTTTTTTTACAATTTTTGGGAAAAAAATTTCTTAAAAGCCTTTTTTTCCAAACCCTTTTTAAAATTGGGTTTATTTTTAATTTTTGAAAAAAGTGACCCCTGTAAGACTTAAAAAATTTGAAAAATTTTATTTTAGGCCCCGGAATTATTGGGTATTTTATAAAATTTTAAAATTTTTTTTAAAAATTTTAAAGGGTTTCCTTATGCTTTCAAAAATTTGGTTATTTAACATAAATCCCAAAAACAAATTTAAAAAAAGCATTTTTAAAAAAATTTTTTAAAAAAAAAATTCAGGGGGAAAAAAAAATTTTTTAAAGCTTAACAAATCAAAAAAAACTTTACATAACCATTTTTAAAGGTTTTAAACCTTTTAAAAAGAATCTTTTTTAAAATTTTTTTTTATAAAAATTTTTTTGTTTTAAATAAAAACTTTTAAAAATAATTTTAAATAAACAAAAAAATTTTTTTATAAGGGTTTTTTTAAAAAAAATTTCCCAAAAATTTTAAAAAAATGTAAATTTAAATTTAAAAAATTATTTAATGACTTGTTTTGTGGAAAAAATTTTAATAAAATTTAAAAAAAATTGCACCCCCAAGACCGGGTTTTTGATAATTATAATTTTAATTTTATTTTTTAAATTTTTGGGGTTTTATGTTCCTTTTTTTAATTTTAAATAATTTTTAAATTTGGATCAAAAAACAATTTAAAAAATTTTTTGTTTTTCAAAAAAAAATTCTTTAAAAAAATTTCCTTAAAAAAAAATTCAAAAATTTTTAAAAATGTTTTTATTTTTTTTTAAAATTTTCCAAATGCTTTAAAAAAACCCATTTAAGGGGAAACAACAAAATTCCCAAAAAAAAATTTGCATATCACCAAATTTAAGAAATTTTTTTTTTAAAAATTTTAAAAATTTTTAAAAATTATAAAAAAACAAAAGAATTTGGTTAAATTTTAAAAGGAATTTTTAATTATTTTAAAAAATTAAAAAACTGCAAACAAAAAAATTTTTTTTTTCCCTTAAAAAAATATTTTAATTTTTTTATAAATTTTAAAAAATTTTAAAATGTTCCCCATTTTTTATTTTAAAAAAATTCCTTTTGAAAATTCCAAAAAAAATACTATACCCCAAAAAAGGTTTTAATTTTTTTCTAAAAATTTTTAAAAGCTAAAAAGTTAAAAAGAAAGAAAAGGTTAGGAAATAAAAAAATTTCATTTTAAAAATAAATAAAATTTGTTTTTCTTTCCTTTTTTTGGGTTTCTTTACAATTTTAGCAAAACCCCCAATTTTTGGGTTAACTCGTCGAAAAAATGCGGAAAAATTTTCCCGGGATCTTTTTTTTAAATTTTTATATTTTTTTAAGTAAATTTGGACTTTAAAAAAAAATAAAAACAATAGAATTTAAAATTTTTAAAAAATTTTAAAAATTTTTTTTTCTTTTTTTTTTGGGGTTTCAAAAAAATTTTTTTTTAAAACCTTTTTTAAAATTGTGGATAAAATGCCGTTTTTTTTCCCTTTTAAATTATTTTTAAAAATATTATTTATAATATATAAAAATTATTTTAAAATTTCTTTTTTTAAAACTAAAAAATTTTTAAATAAATCATATTCAAAATTTTTTTACTTTGATTTTTTTTCTTTTTCTTTCCAAAAAAAAATTTTTTTTCCCAAAAATTTTTCTAAATTGGTAATGAATTTTCCCTTTAAAAATTTCTTTTTAAATATTTTTTCTTATATAAAAAATTCAATTTTTAAAAGGCCTTCTTTTTTAAAACGGGTCATTTCAGGGAACCTAAAGGTGTTATTCCTTTATATTTTTTTTTTAAATTCCCCAAAAAGGGTTTTTTCCAAAAAAATATTTTGAAACTTTAAAAATTCCTCTTTTTTTTTAACCTAAAGGATAAAAAGGAATTTAAAAAGGTCAGCAAAAAAAGGGCCCAAAAACGGGGTTTTTTAAAAAATTTAAAGGAGGGGGATAAAAATTAGATTTTAATTGGGCCCCGGGGAAAGGCCCCCCGGATAATGCCGGTTACCAAACCAGAAACTTCCCCTTTTCAAAAATTTTGAACGGTGAAAAATTTAAGGGGTTCGGTCGGAAATCCTTTCCAACCAAATTTGTTTTGTTAAATAATCCTTTTTAATTAAAAATTTTAATTGGGTTCAAAAGTTTTGTTTAAAAATAAATTTTTTAATTCTTAAAAAAATTAAAGGTCTTTTAAAGGATTCATTCCCGCGCTATTTGTTAGATAGGATTTGAAATGGAAATTTAACTTTAAAAAAGTTCTACCCCAATCAGACCCCGTACCTGTTTTCTATCAATTATGTGCGCCTTTTTGATGGTTTCGTAGGTTTAACATGGGAAATGGGTGTTGATTGAATTCCGCGGGCATCTGGACCGTGAAAAAAACTCTCAATCCCAATTTTCTAAAATTCTTTTATGTGGGGGATGGCAGAATGGGGATTTTTTTGTTCTGCTGGTGGGACGTTGGGCATTGGTGAGGCGAGGAGATCCAGGGGGCGTGTTTGGGTTCCCTTTTTTCATGATGGGGTGGGAAAAAAATTTTGGCATAAAGCTTAGAGACTGCTCTCTTTGGTTTTGGGCAGTGGTTAGTCAATGGGAATTTCTTTTAGTGAGTTTATAAACCTTGCGTATAAATGAGTTAATAGTGATTAGTGATTTCCAACCTTCTTTAAAATTGATTATAAATAATCGGTGAGAGTGTTAGGGAAACAATTTGAAAAAGGGGAAATTTTATCTGTTCTATGTTAAAAAAAGAAAATCTCATGTAATGCTTTTTTAAATAACATACGGGTTTTATTTAATTATATTATATATAAAAATATCTTTGATTTTTTGAGTACAGTAATACTACGAACTTACGTGGAAGGGGGGACTCACAAAGGGGGGGGAACGACTATAAGGAATTAATTTAGGGGCGAAGGGCTGTGTTTAATAAATAATATTGCTTTAAGGTTGCTCAATTCCAAAAAGGCGATGAATGGGGAAATCAATTCAGAGAAAATTGAAACGAAAAATTTGTATTTTTATTTTTTTATAATTGGTTTTAATTAGCCATAACTGATAGCATACCTGCATTCCGCACGGTTCCGGTCAAAGGGGTTTGAGTCCCAATCGACCTTTTTATGTATTTTTGATGTATTTAAAATTATATTTACAATTAAATAAATTTATTTAAAAGAGGCTTATTAAATATTTTATGTAATTTAAAAAAATTAAATTAATAATAAAATAATAAATAGATTTATTTTTTTTTATTAATTTTAAAAAAACTGTAAAATAAATAGTATAATAGAATATTTTATATATTATATAACCATGTTTTTATAAGAAAAACATTTGTAACTTTTACTTTTCAAATTACAAAATAATTATATAAAAATACAATTTAATATTCAATATAATTGTTTTATAATAAATTTTTTATATTTATTAATAATATTATAAAAATTTAATTTACTATTTAATTATTTAAAAATATTTTAAAATTTTTATTAAAAAAAATTTTAAGTTTTAAAATACAAAATAAAAATTATATAAAATATTTTTTAACCCCTTTTTAAATTTTTTTATTTAATATTTAAAAAAAATTAAATAAATTTAAAAACAAAATCCCCGTAACCCCAAACCCTGCAAACCCCCAAATGAACACACTATCATCTATGCCACTGCATCACCAGAACAAATTAAAACTTAAATGTAAAAAAAGCTGATGGTTTGAAGGTTTTTTCTTTAATTGATTCACATTCGGTCTATTACACTAAAATTGAACCCCCAAAGGGTAGTACTATTACACAATGAGCCGTGCCCTTGGGTAATAACCGTGCAAGTAAAATTTCCCGGAAATTTAAATATATACAAAAAAATTTTTTTTTAGTAAAGGTCGGAGACGAAAGGAGATAATATCTTAAAAAAAAAAATGCTAATAAAATCTTAGATAACTCCAACACGAAATCGGGAGAAGTAATTCTGATACAGAAGATTTCGTAAAATCGGTGTCTAACAAGTTGTGTACCGAATCAAAGTTTTTTCCCATTGAAAGTTCCATGTATAATGTTCATATATTTTTTAAAAATTAATTGTATTGTTTAAAAATTGCTCTTTTTTAAAATGATGTTTTGTCAAATTCCCAACTATTTTAAATTCTGATTGAGCTGGCCCAAAAAACTCAAGTTTTCAATCCTTTCTCTTGTTCGTATTTCATAAGCTCATCAATTGTGTTCTGATTTGGGAAAAAACCGCGTTCTGTAACGCAATCTCTTTCCACTTCTAAATTTGTTTGCCTGGAAATTCTTCAATCATTACAATTTGGGAAAATATTTAAAAATATAACAAACAGATTTCAATTTTAATTGAAAAAATAAGAAAAAAAAACTCTGCAGAAAAGAAAAAATAACTCCAAATAAAATTTTTATGGTTGGGATCCGACTACGTTCGGGAACCTTTTCAAAACTATAAATGAATAATATTTTTGATATTTATGTCATTTTAAATTTAGAAAAAGTATATAAAAATTTTTTTAAGACTTTAGTACAATAAAAATTATTTAAAAACAATATTTTACAAAAAAAAGAATGTAGAATACCACAAAATATTTTTCCTTTTGTGAACAATACTTTTATTATAATGATATTTTAACTGTATACAACTCAGACCTCTGTACAGAGGCTCAACTAGAATTTTTCAAATATATAGCTTAGAAGTGGGTTTACAGACAACAGAAGAGAGAATTTTAAGAAAAAAACGGAGATAATTATTGCAATTGGTTGTAACTCTGAAAATAATATGAATTTTTCAAAAAAAAAATAGTTCAGACTCTTTGAAATAGTCTGTACTATATATAAGCAAAATATTACTATTTTAGAAGCATTTTTTATAAAAGAAGAACATTTTGAAAAAAGGTTATTCTAAGTTAATTTTTTGCTAAAATATTATATTTAAATAATTTTTTTTGTCAAGATATCCTTAAAACAATTTTATACATGTATTCGAATCTAAGTGACACTAAATATTATGAAAATTATCCCTTTATGCGCTTTTTTAAAATCAAGGTTCCGAATGTAGTCAATACCTTAAGCGTCAAACATGTATACTAGTTAAACCGGAAACAGGGACTTAAAACAAGAGGTATACATTTTTGGAATTTTTGTTAAGTGTATTTTCCTTCTCTTATTGTTTTATTTTAATGTTTTAAAAAAACTTTGAGACTTGAATCTGAGGTTGTCCTACGTCACTCAGAATTAAATGCGAAATATCTATTTTTATTCAAAAATTAACAGCATTTAATTTATTTATGTGTAATTGATATTTAATAATAATAGGAGGTTTTCAAGGTGATATAATTTTTTCCCTCTTCTTAGTATGTCTAGAAAAAAGTAGCTCAGCCTTTAAGAGACTTTGGATTTATTACTGAATATAACATCTGAAAGCAGTGATACTTTAACATATGATTCTTGAGAAAAAGAAGTACCGGTAAATAAACAGCACAGGAATTTTTTTTTTTTTTTTGAAATTATACTTCTTTTGGGACGTTTAGAGAAATAGGATGAGGGTAAATTTTTTCAATGCGCGCGCATCCCGTTACGGATGTAACGCAAAACCGTCACAGATGCGAAAATCCTTTGTCTAGAAATATACAAAACGGGACAAATCATTCCCGCCTTCAAAATTCTCAGAAAAATATTTCTCTTCACTCTTCTGAAGTAGGGGACACCCGTGTTTGAACTGGAAACCTTTCGGTAACGGTAACGGTTATACATTTACGTGGAACCTTAGAGATAGCTCTATTATCCACTCATCATAATAAATTGAACAGAGAACAATTTGTTGAAGTTACATAAAAATAAAAAGCAGTCCACATTAATTGCAGCGCAATAACGCTGGTGGAGGGGTGGGTGGAAACCACTCTCCCAGTTGATTTAGTTTCTGTTTCGCTTTCATAGGAAAACGAAGAGAAAATGACGTCACATCTCCATGACAGCAAAGCCCGTCTTTCAACCGTCTGCCGCATCTTGATGGAACGAGGAGAGAAGGGATATATTTTTTAATAACAAGGATTAAGAGAATAATATTTTTAAGTCCGTTACACATTACCTCTAAGATAACTGCGTGCGGTTATTGAAAGGAAGTTTTAAATAACCACTTGGAAGAAAAAGTAAGAAAAGGTAGAGGAGTTTGAAATAAGATCATGAGGGGTGAAGTTGCCACACAAAACGCGATCAAAAACTTCCATGGCGCGGGGAGGGGAATAATTAGAGTGAGTGAAGTCTTGCAAAGAAGACAACTAGTGTAACAATAAAGCTCATAACTTTTTAATTCATATCAAGACATTCTCATCCTTTTCAGAGCTGGGAAGTGTTGATAGGAGTGATTAAGAACTGCTCTAGGTCTCTTAGAAGAGCTAGGAATAGAATTGTCGTAAGCCGGGTTTTCCCCTGATAGATTCATTTGAAATCTGTGGTAACCGGTTGAAGAAATTTTTCTGATTGTTTTGATGAAATCAGAAGCGGTGGAACATTAAGATCTTTATGCAAGACTTCGTTCCTGACAAACCAAGGTGCGTTAGCTGCTCTACGCAGTTGAACGTTTTGAAAAGTGTGCAATCTTTTCAGGTGAGTAACTGCCGCCCCTGCCCAGATGGGAGAAGCGTACAACATGATGGGGCGAAGAATGGCTTTGTATAATAGAACCTTGTGCCTTAATGCGAGCTTGCTCTTGGGAGAAATCAAGCGATTTAGAATGTTTCTCATTCCAGCCGCCTTTTGGTGGGCGGAACGGATGTGTCTGGAAACCTTTCGATCAGCAGCCGAATGCTCTACCACTGAGCTATATACCCGCGTCAGCGAATCTTTGCTTTGTGTTCCGTAGGAATGTATACGAAAACGCTTTGTCTAGAAATATACAGAACGGGACAAATCATTGCCGCCTTCGAAATCCTCAAAAAAAAATTTCTCTTCACTTCCCTGAAGAAGTCTCCCGTGTTTGAACCGGAGACCACTCGATCTGCAGTCGAATGCTCTACCACTGCGCTATCCCTTCGCGTCAGCGAACCTTTGATTTGCGTTCCGTAGGAACGGATACGAAAATATTTGTCTAGAAATATGCAGAACGGGACAGATCATTCCCGCCTTTGACCCTCTCCCCATATTATTGGTCCTATTGTTCCATTTGCAGGGGTGTTTAAATTTATTTAAGTCGTGATTATCTCAGGTTTGGCTGGTCCGATTGACTGAATGTTAGTATTGTTCAACTCTGCTCGTGACCGCCTTACGTCCTTAGCCCAGCTTGCCCTGCTAAAGATTTTTAGAAAGATTTTAATCTTGTTATGCCAAAGAAGTATAATTTCTTATGTGCGTACATAAGTACACACCCATACTCTTTTTTATATTCTGAAGAATATGATCAATATATTCATCAAGACTCAAAACGAAGTAGCTCATGTTCAGGAAATGAAACTTTTGCACATGTGTTAACACTCCGTACAAATAAATATTTTAATGAGAGATTTTGTCAAAAATTTTATTCAAAAAATATTTATGGATTAAAATGTACAAGAATTTCACCGTTTTAAAAAATTCCTTGACGTTACTCCACATAGCGAATTTTTAAAAAAAAAAAAACTAATCAAAATTTTGAAAAATGCCCCCATTAAATTAATAAAACAATACAATGAATGCACACAAAAAATTCATGACTGTACAACTGGCCAATTTTTAAAAATGTTCTTAAAAAGCAAAATTGGTCATTTTAACATTACGGAGATAGGGAAAATGCTAAGTGCCCCCCTTATGCGCCGATGGCATATAAAACGTCCGTCTGCGAATCCCAGCCGCAAAGCATAATTTTCGGTTTTATATATGCCCTTCCAAAGTACAATCTTTCTGAGCACTGCTATCCATACACTATTCCGAAGCCTTTGGAATGCAATGAAAAGACCTTGACATTGTTTGCGAAGGAATTACTTATTTCAGAGGAATTGCATATTAATTTCTATTCTCTCCTCCCCCTCCCCTCAAAAATAACAAAATACGCTTATCTACGTGAAAAACGGTGGCATTAGGAAGCGAATCGCGTAACTTTAAATCGACAGTTAAGGCTATTAGGTGATTGTGTGCAAAATTTTTTTTAATTTCTTACAAACATTCCCAAATGTTTACTGTGTGTATGTAACTTAGAACTAAAACCATATGTAAATTTAGTGAGAAAAAATGAGTAGTTTTAAGAAATTAAAAAATTTAAAAATTTAACGAAAAATCTCAAAAATTTCAAAACGTTCCATGCGTTCTGATTTTTTTTTTAAATTTCGTATTTTCAACTTATTTTACTTCTTTAAGCAATTATTTACAAATATATGCATGCAAGGTAATGTTTAATATGATAATTTACAAAATATGGGTAAACGCAAATTTTTATATGAAAATTTCAAGAATTTTATATATATATATATAATGATTTCCTACATAATAAACTTTAATTTCTTCTTACACCCTATCACTATTACTACAATGCATCCAAGAATATATGACTATATATTTAGATGAACATTTTGGAAAGTTTTTTTATAATTCGACAAAATTGCAACGCATGGAACATACTTTGAATTTTGGTTCTTGAGCAAATTTTGATTCTGAGAAAAACAGCTTTTTTATTTTAAGGGAAACAACTTAGTTTTTTAAAAGAATTTAGGGATATAAATATAAATTCTAAATTGAAAACAATAATATTTCCATACAAATATAAGATAGATGCAGAATGTATAAAAAAGGTTCTGCAATATTTATTAACAGTCACATTGACACGTGGTATATAAGAAAGTGATAAAAATTGAAATAAGCTGAACTTTCTTATAATATCTGAAGTAAATTAGCAGAATGTATTTCATTATTGTTTCATCTCAACCACATAGTATATATTACATTTCATTAATCACAATGAGTAAAAAATAAAGTATTTCAATATGATTAAATTACAAAATTCAACATAAAAATTGAGGAAAATTGATTTTTAGAAAACAGCTATTTTTATTCTAAAGGAAAATAACTTAGTTTTTTTAAAAACACTAAAGACATAAATATATATTTGAAATTGCGCACCAATATCATGGCCAAATATAAGATAGATGCAGAATATATATATATAAGATTCTGCAATATTTATTGTAACAGTCACATTGACACGTAATATATACATTGATAAAAATTGAAGAAAAGCAAGAACATTCTAATATAAATAGAAAATGTGAATTTCATTATTATTTCAATAACCAGATAATATATTATTTATTTCATTAATCACAATGAGTAAAAATAAAGTATTTCAATACGATTAAATTACAAAGTTCAAAAAAAATAACAAATTCAACTGCACATAACAAGAAAACTTCTTGCTAAGTCTGATAAAAAAAAAATTTCAAAAGCACCGGCACTATAGGCTGCATCTGTATTGGTGGCATTTCTTTTCCTTTTGTTTTGTTTTGAGGAAATATTTTGAGAAATGCGTCGTTTATCTTGTCTTTCAGCAATAGTCAAAGAAAACTGTCATTTAGGCATGAGTCCACTTTCAATTCAAGAGATTTCACATAGCCCAAATTGTGCTTTCGATGGCATCTGTTACTGCTATTTTACCTCCTTTGGAGACGAATAATTCTTTTCGACATTTTCGCCAAATGCAGCTATGCAGACTTTCATTGAATTTTACAGGTCTTGCCTGCTACGCATCTTCAAGAATGGTGTGTCTGAAGCAAAACGTTAAAAAACGGGCATAATTTTTCTCCACTACTTGTGAAAGCCACGTAAGTAAGTTTTCATGGAACTGTGTGACCCTGGGGTTTTTCACCGTTAGCTATAGCTCTTTATAGAAAACACCACGATGAGATTCCCTTCAGGACACTTGCCATGCATGGGCTTTTTGTCAGTTGACGAGCAATGCATCAGGCTGGCATATATGACAGTTTTCATTTTATTGGTATCGGGAACATTATCTTTTATTGCCTTTCTATAATAATTTTGCAACTTAGTGATGTTTTTATCTTACGCCCACCAAGAATCACTTTTTTCACCTTCCATTATTTCACTTTGTTGCGTAACGATGTGCCTAGCCTCGGTAATACATGAGGATTCTGTAAGCACTCTTCCTTTTCGATTTTATATCAGAACCATATATTTTATTTATTGACAAAAATTGAAAAGTTTTTGAGTCACCACATCAATCAGCATGGAAACGAATCTCATTTGGCAATCACTAATTGACCGTCTCCACATAATCAGTGCAGCATGCATCTCCATGGCTCCAGAAGTTCCATCAAAATTTTGTCACACTCATCCAGATGTTCTTTTGCCATATGTGAAACTCTGCACTATTGTCTCCCCATATCGCACCAGTAACTACACAATTCTCACAGTATTTCGACCAACACTTCAAAGTCATGACAATTCCACTGGCGACATCGATGATTATTCCTAATCCTAGGCTAGATGTATGTTATCGCTTTTGCCAAGTATCATCATATGACACACTCACATCAATTATTTCCTGACTTTTTAGTAAAGCGGAAGCATCACCCCTTTACGTGAGAGCTTTTAGCTGCTTGACGTGACATTTCTGATCATTTTTTTCTTCCTTTTCACCTCTTTGTTTTTCTACGGATAAGTTGTGCATGCATTTGGCAAATGTTTTAGGTCCATTGTTGGCATATTGTTAACAGATGAAAATCAGTTTCCTAAAGCAGCATGCCCTCTGCCTATGGATAGGAAAAGCCCCTCACCAGGCTTGTTGCTTATATCATGTGATTTTTGGCCTTTTCTTGAAACTTGAAAACACTTCCATAGCTTTCATGATATGATTCGCATAAAAGTTCCATCTTTGTAGAATACCCCATGGAATGGTGTTGTTTTATAACAAGGGTATAGTTTCAGGATAATATTTACAAGGAACTTTCTGCAATAGTTCAGAAAACACAGCCTTGTGGGTGAAAATATAGCTTGCCTCAGGTTACTGGGAAGATAAAATGGTTCAGATAATGGATCTCTCTCTGCAATGTTATAATTATTACTGTTTTTTCATCAACAGTTTCTTTACAGGACACTTCTGCCATCGCTTCTTGCTATGTTCAGCCAACATCTTTCTCCTTTGGTAGGACGAGACCTTTAGCCATAAGAATTCCTCGATGATATAAGATTCATACTAATAGTTTTAAACAACAAAGGCAATTTAAAAATGAACTTTTAGTTCTGAAAAAGAACTTTTTGTTTTGGTAAATCAATATAAAGTTTGAATAAATTGAACGAAAATGCAAACGTAAGTTCGAACGAATTGTAAAACAAATAATGCCAATTTAGGTCTCAGGATACAGTTAAAACAAATTTTTGCCATCCAGACGTTGGATAAATTATCACTTAAAAATAAAAAATTAGAGAGGCTATGTGTCTACGTATAAAATTCCCATTATCAAAAGTACATGACAGCTTTGTTAAGTATGACATCAGAATGTAAACAAAGGGCGTGGTCATGGATGACTAAATGGAACTACCCCATAACTCAGTAAAAATGCATGAAACTACAAATTTTTTTGCCTTGGTGATAGAGACACTAATATAATATTAAAATAAGTCAAAAATTTTTTTTCGATATCTCAGTCAATTTTCCACATTTTAACTGTCCACTGTAGCCTTAAAGAATTAAGTATAAACCAAGCAAATTATCGAGATAAGTGTTAATATATAAGCCCATGGGGTCCCTGATAATTATCAAAATTGTTCTTAACTTAGTATTGTTTAATAAAATATACTTTGTAAAAAAGTACTGATACTTTTATAAGTGTATTATATCAAGAAGTATTTTGTTTCTTTACTTTCAGTAATTTAATAATTTTTTTAAATAACCTTTTGTTTTCGAATATTCAATATGCTCGCACCCCCCTTATAGAGTTATCACGCCCGCAAGGGGGGCGTGCCCCAAAGTTTGAGAAACGCTGTTCTATGGTATGAAATATTTTGTAATTTTTACTCAATAAGGCTCCACATATAAAATTTACCTACATACATTGGAATTTACTCTAGCAAATTTTATATAAGGCCACATTTGATGCATGTTGTCAAACATTTGCATTGCGTTATCCAGTCATTTATACCAGTGATCTTCAAACTTTTTCAACTCACGGAACACCTAAAACTCAGATGTGCTTTCGTAGAACTCCTAGAACTAGAAAGTGTTTTCGTGGAACCCTGTTTCATACACATACATCGAAGAATATATATCAAAAAAAAAAATATTTAAGCTATATCAACATGTTATAGACACTTCATGTAAAAGCAATTAAAAATAAATATTTCAGTGTAATTACCTTTTAAGGAATTTCGCTATTTTTTAAATACCATGTAAATTTACTTATTAATAATACAATATGTGGATCTCAAATGTCACCTACCCATGCATTATATTTAGTAACTGGGATATTTATGCTAGTATTTTTTTACACAAAATGTCAAAATTTGTCTATTGAGATTAAAGGCAATCACATTACATATTCTGAGTTTAATTTGTTTTTATACTTTGTTTTTGTAGCCACTTACATTGAGAAAACTTAAACACAATATTCGGAATGGCATTAAAATGTTGATAGCTGTGTCAGAAATCCCGTGTAATTTGCACGAATTTGCAATCTAAAATTTAGAAGTACTTGCTTCAGCTTAGAAATTTACACCAACTCTGTTTAAATGTTGTTCCCGTTCCTTCATTATATATGTTGTTTTCTACAAATTTAAAAAGATGTATTTCCCATTAGAAAACTATTTAGTTTTGCAAGACATTGTCTACCAAACAAGCGTAAAATTATCTTATGGAACCCGAGATAGTAAACAATAGAATATTCATAATCTAACAGAAAGTATATACACTCATGGACAAGAAAATTAGCGCACCAAGAAGGAGTCGTCAAAATGAAACGAAATTTTACATACGTAATGACAACTTTGATATAAGTAAATGATTAGTAAATCGAAGAAAAAGAATCATTTGTTTTACAGGGAAAAAAAGAATATTCAGAATATTTCAAAAGAACGGAGAACTTAATAACCCGTGGAACCCCCTCTAGTGTGAATAATGATGCGGATACGATCGCATTGTGACATAAAAAGTTATAAAGTGATATCTTGGAGACATTTCTCTCTCTCTCGTTTCATATTTGCTGTAACATGGCCTCTAGTTCGTTAAGATTCGTGGGATGCCCACCATCCCAAATTATCCCAGATATGCTTGATTGGAGACAAATCTGGGGATCAGGCAGGCCAAGGAAAGGCAGTAAGAGTGTGGAGACAGTCTTGTGATACCCTTGCCGTGTGAAGCCGAGCATTAATTTGTTAAAAAATGGCTTCAGGGAGCCGTTGCACAGGGAGCCGTTGAGTGGCAACACATGTGGTTTGCGGAATGTCATAGAAATACCGCTGGGCTGTTATGGAGCCACGGATCAATAATAGGGGTGACCGTGTTTTGTAGGTAATGGTACCTCATAACATCACACCAACTGTGGGAGAGGTGTGTCGCTGTAAAGCAAATACAGGATTGAGACGTTCACCAGGGGGTCTCCACACACGAAAATGATTGTCATCACTGCTGAGATTCTATCTGGATTCGTCGCTAAAGACGACCTGGTTCCATTCCGCTGTAGTCCAGTTTCTTAGCGCGCGGCGCCACTTCAAATGGTGGCATCGATGGGTGGGTGTAAAGGGCAGCAATCCTAATAGCTAAGCAATCCTAAATGTCCTTCAGCCAGGCACCTTCGTATGGTTCGAGAAGACACCGGGCCCCTAGTGAAGGTGCTACCTGTGCTTGGATAACAGCCGATGAAGCAGTTGGCTGTATGCTTGCATTTTTGCGGATGTGGTGGTCTTCTCGACGACTGGTCTATCGAGGGCGTCCTGAGCCTGGTCTTCATGTAAAGGACATCTCTCTCATTCACTGGTCCCAAAACCTCCTCACAACACAATCAAAGCGGCCTAATGGACTAAATCAGTGCTTCTCAAACTTTCAGTACTGGCGCCCCCCTTTTCAATTACAATTTTTATCACGCCCCTCTTATACATTAATAATGTACTGAATGCAAAAATAATGCACTTTGACGCTAAAGCTACAATCTTTTTATTATAAACCATAGAAATTAATAACATTAGTGTTAAATTTTGTATATGTTACTTTTAACCCGCGATCACTCGCGCGGGGTGTTCTCTACACCCCAGCAACAAGAAAATCCTCCCAGATTTCTAAAAAAGAAAGTGCAGAACCACGATTTTTCTTGGTAGCTGCAAATTTTAGGTCATTGAACCTTCAGGCGTGATGCAACTTTTTAAGGAACGGTTGGAAATGTAATGACCTTGAAAAGTTTATCTGGAGGGCTGAGAATTCCCGCGAGAAGTTGAGCATTTGTATACAGTCTGCTCTGAAAGTTTGAAAATGATTAAAATATTATTTTCTATATACTTTCTACTATCATTATCTCATTAATTATAAAGTATATTTATTACTGGCATATACGTTTTATACTAATAAGTAAAAAATAAGGTACCATGTTCCTTTTAAAATGGAAAAATTTTTTTTATGTTTAGTGCTTAAATTAATGTGTTAGTCTCATTTGTGTGCAAATAAATTAAATAATTTTATTTGTAGAAGTAATACAAAACACATCTACTTATAAATATGTATCATAATGACTTAATTTGTAGTTTTTATAACAAATACACGTTGAAAGCTGGGGTGTTCTACACCAAGTGAGTAAATTAAAGGTAGCAAAATAAAGGAGTGACTGCGGTTACAAAATAATAATAATAATAATAATAGGATAATTATTATGTTATTTTTCCTTTTCTCTACCTTTTAAATTGGAAACATATTGGAAAAATGCGGTTGCTACTTCTATAGGAAGGCAAAAATTATAGATATCAGCTAAATATAAAAAAAAAGAACTCAGAGGGTCAATTTCTAATCATAAGCATTCCGATAAAACTTTGATCTGCAAGACAAGCCCATAGCGGCTAATACTTGCCAAATCCTGTTCTTTAATTTAGTATTAATTAATTATTATAAATACTCTATGCAGCACACTGATACATTAAAAGTATACTGCTGAGTACCCGCCTTAGCTCCAGCTCCAATATGTTTCATTATAGATACAATCGCTGAAGGAAAGTAAAGCCAAGTGAGTGACAATGCTTACAAAAATGTAAATGATTTTTTAAATGATTGCTCACAAATTATATTTAGTTTTAAGGAACTGTAATTTTAAGCCTCACAGAATTAGCATTTAGAATTGATGTTGAATAATGAACACAACATAAAATTCCGATGAAGAATAATTATAATATTTTTTAATATTTAAAAGGAAAAGACTTCAACTTGTTTTAAACTTGAGCAGGCCCACCCTGATAATGCCAATTTGTCGAGCGGGATTACTGAGTCACCCCAAATCTTTTTATAATTATTTTTACAGTACACAATAAAAATCGTAATTCCAGTGAATAACATAACTAAGGAGAAAAGTACTACCTACTTTCTCATAGACTTTTAATTTTTGTTTGTTAATTTTAGGTAAAAAATCCGCTGAAAACTGAACTAAAAGGTTTCAGTGCGTGACCTTAAAAAGAGTACTACACAAATCACAGACAATTTCGCCAACATTATGTAATGTTATTTGCAAATGAAACCCCTGCTCATTTCGTTCAAATTATTTTATTTTTTTTCAGTCCTTTTGATGTTCGACAAATAGCATGTTGAATTTTGCTTGCTTGTGTGTTTTTGACAAAGCAAAAGTGCCCTCTTTATTGCCAAGTAGCTTCATGCTTTTAGTTGATGGAGTTATTTGGTAGCATTTGAAAATTTTTCTTTTCGTTTCATGTTCATCGCTTTTCTTAAATTTACTTTTAATATGCATTATTTTTAAGCAGGTTCATCCTTTTTACCAGTTTTAAAATCTTTTCAATAGAGATCAAAGATGACCATTTCTTTTTCTATATATATATTCCCATCACTTTTACTCAAACATTTTCTACCTTGCTCTCATCATGCTTATTTACCAAACCACAAATAAGACGTACAGCAAGGCAATCTCAAAAGTCACTAAGCTATTCATGGGGAGGGGAGTACTGGCGAGCACAAAAAATATTTTGGAAAAAAAGTGATCGCACCGGGAACTCAGTCAAAACAAGTACCTGAAGATAGTAAAAAAAAAAAAATGCTTTCACTCCCCAAAACGAAGGAAATATGTACGTAATATATTTTAGTTCACGTTAAGACTGTCAAATAGGAGAGGATAGTGTCAGGGTCTCATTGGTAACAATTAAACAGTTTTGCCAGAATTACCGATTTCGTGTACTCTGTTCTCGGCGTGACCGCACCCGAATTAGTGTATTTTAATGACAATGCGATGTTCTAAAAAATTGTCTACATTGCTTTTCATTATGCTTTACATATTTGAAAATACCAAACAAATCTTGGCCGGCAACCTTTTAAAGTGATCTCTGTGCTTTTCCGTAAATCAAAAATGTTTTTACTTTGAGGAAAAAGGTATGCAGCAGAAATATTTGTTTGAGAATATCCCTAATGGAAAAACAAATACATAAGTGAGCAGGGACGTAACTAACCGTACAAGTAAGTTCGAAGGTCACACCGCAGCAAATACATTCTGCTGCTTACAGCTAATGTACAATATTTCAATAATATAACAGTGATGAATGTTTTATCTTTCTAAAATTTTTTTGATTATGGGTCTGGGTTTTGTTTTTTCTCTGAAATATCAGTATTTTAAATTTGAAAAAGAAAACGTAACAAAAAAAATCTCTCATCATGGGATTACAGCAAATCAAATAAAATGTTTTTTATTTGGTTACAGTATCAAAGATAGATAATGAGGTTTTGAAGTAGAAGCTTTTATTTTTTATGACGTAATATCGCAGAAGATATATATAAATTATATCAGTGTAAATGTGTATTTTTTTATTATGTCAGAAAGTATTTTGTTTTACTTCATTCCAGTAAATAAATATTTTTTAATCTTTTATTTTCGATACGCTCGCACCCCTCCCCCTCGTAGGTTTATTGCGCCCTCCAGGGGGTGCGTCCCACAGTTTGAGAAACACTGAACTAAATTCATGATGGTCACATGATAACGGCAAACAGGTATTTCTCATTGATTAAAAATTGACATACTACAGTTGTCCAACTTTTAAAGTTGAGATAACATTTAAAATTTGATATATGATTGGGTAAAGAGTTCACATGTTAAAATTCCTTCAAACAGTTCTCAAAATTAAAAAAAAAAAAAACTTTACATTAAACGAATACTTTAAATTCAGTTTATTTGTATAATTATAAATATGTACTTTCTAAAAAGAAAGTTTGTTAAAATGTAAATTTGGCAACAGTGAAGCACATGAAATTCAAATTGGCTGAAAACGCAGGATATATTTGTGATATAATTATGACACGCATTACCTATATAAACCGATTGGCCGAAACATGGTTGAAGTTAATATGTGACTATGACGTTCGTTACTGAATAGTCCACACAGCCACTTGCCTAGCTGACCACCCAGCTTGCATCATGCCGATGATTCTCCCCCGCTCAAACTGCGACAGCTGCTCATATTGTCTTCGAAAATGGCCTATTGGCGTGTTTGCCTCAGCTCTTGCTTTGTTAACGATTCAGCACACTCAAACAAGTTTTAGTTACCTCTTTTATACTCCACGGTGAATGATGTTAAATGCCCTATACCAGCTATACGTAACCAGCTATACGTATCTAATCATCTGCATATCTCCTCGACATGTACCTTCATGCCAAGTTTCGTTATGATCTCGCAATTATTTCATGGTACGTTATTTTTTTTGTCCTTGAGTGTATAAAGATAAAACACGCTAGAGGACGTTTTAGTATTCTTATATTATAATAAAAGTTTAAGAAGTGCTGCGTGACATTTACATAAAACAAATTGACGCAATGAATAAGATGAGCTTGAGATACTTGTAACTATACAAACATCATAGAGAATGGGAATCTTCTTTGCATACTTATTTACATCTTTTCGAATTTTTTATTGTGATTCGTAGAATCCTTGGTTAGGCCGTGTGGAACCTTAGGGTTTCGTGGAACACTGTTTGATGATCACTGATTTATACAGTCAGTAGTCCTTACACTAAAATCATGGTCCGAATTGTTACCGTTTTGTCTTGTTTTTAAAAGTCTGGTGTATCTGAAAATTTTGAAACTCGCTATTTAAACGGGTTGATGTTGATATTAATGACATTGTAGCATGGGAGGTGAGCTCTAGTATTGTTCTCATCACTGAATATGGCTTAAAATTTTGAAGTCCACCAAGGATACTTTCGTTTCACTTCATATTGTATTTTTTCTTATAAATCAATCAATCCTTCTTTCTACTATATGTTTGATGCTATACAATTATTTATTTTTTTCTTTCCAGTTCCTTATTCATTTGATTACTTGCTGTGCATTAGTGGATTATTAAGCCGTGTAAATATACTCCTTTAGATTTAAAACTATTTCGTAAATACAAACATAATTTAATATTTATATTGGCCATGTTTAAAAAGAAAGTTACGCAAAAATAAATCAAAAAGGAAAATATAGAGTATACATTTTATTTCTTCTTACATTTCTATTGTTTAGGGAACCAATAAATTAAAAGTAAATAAAGACAATCAAAATACCGTGCTCAGGAAGACAAAAAATGGTTTTATGTTCCGCCTCAAATTATTTTTGCCAAAAGTCATACTGGAATTGTTTTTTTTTTTCATTTTCCAATTCAATTAAATTTGTGTCTGCAAGAGTAATCGCTGCTACCGAAACAAATATTTTTCAGTTTGATGAACAAGGAAATTGTTATTTGCTCATGTTATGTATTCCTGTGAGAATTTCAGGACCTCGAAATAAACTAACCAGTTAAAAATTAAATCTGAAGAGCTTGAAGAATACACATGCACCCCCCCCCACACAAAAACACATTCATACAAAACACACACACTCACGCACGCAAGCATTTAAGGTACGTGCACAAAATAGTATGAAATCAAACGTGATACAGTTAAATTTTCATCTAATAAAAATTTTTATTTGGCAAGTACAGCAATAACTAAATTTAAGCTATTCCGTCTAACGCGATTCAAGAGTTACATGGTTTTCAAATCTCGTCAATTTGTCTTTTGTTTCAGAAGAAAATAGTAAAATAGGTAATGTGTTATTCAAGAAGCTGTCTATCTTTACAGGCAAATAAATTTAAAAGTGGAGAGTGATGACGTTCAAGAACTGCTGGATTCTCCCAAAATCAAGAGCTGACTATAGATTAGCTCATAGAAATACATGAACAAGAGCAAGTTATTGGAGAACTTTAGTCTTTAGACCCAGTTCAATCAGAAAGTCAAAATGGTTGGGAATTTGACAGAAGTCATCCGTTTAGTTAAAAAAAGGTTGCAAATTTTAGAAAATATTTGATGAACTCAAAGAAATGCACGAGCAAGATTAAGAAGACATAGACGATCAATTGACGGTTGAGATTCTGATAGAGTGAGTGAATATTAACGTCGCACTGTTCAATTACTAGAGGGCATTTGGCAATGAATCTAGCAAATTTGAACGATGGTCAAGTGACGGGGACTTTCATAGAAGACCTCAATTTAATAAAAAAAAAAATACCGAGAAAATATACACTCACGATTAGCGTATTTCTGCAACAAAACAAGGAACATAAAATATATTAGCATACTACTGGGAAATTTTACGGGAGAAAAAATTCTTTAAGATATATCCGACTACCCTAAAATCATGATTTTTTTTTAAAAAATTGACAATTTTTTTATGATTTTATTCGAAGGTAATCTCATTAGCTTTACAAAAATACCATGATTTTAATTTTCCATTCAGTAGAACAAGAACTACAAGTATTTTACTAAAAGCAGATGTCATAACTTTGCACAGGATGTCAAATTTCAAAATACGTTTTACTCGAAATGTGTCTTTTTTTTCGAAAAGCTCAAACGGGGACAGTCTCAAAACCTTTTTAAAATAATCTACCGAAATGTTTTGTGCATGCTCTGCATGTACAGCAGAAGTGTTTTAACCTTCAGATTTATCAATCACTGTTCTATTAAAAAATTTACAGTTCTTTATGTGAATATAATCACGATATTTTTAATCAATTTCATATAATTACAAACATAAAATAGCTCTAGTTTTTGTAAAAATTAAAGTATCGCTTATCCTTAAGGTCATTTCAAAAGGAATAGCAAAGTAATACATCAAAGTTAAAAAAAAATTGAGAAGTTCATTTACTATTTGTACAATGGACTTGGTGTAAGCCTTCCTTCTCCAAGAGGATTTGAAACATCACAACACTATTTAAACATAACAGGCCCAGGTTTTGTAATTTTTTTGTTAGTTTCTACCCATTGTTTCTTATTTATTAGTAATAATTTATCCTTTTTAATCTTAAATTTATCCTTTTCTTCTTAAAATGTACTAAATAAGTCTAAAAAAAACACAAAATAAAATCTTCGTAACTCTATTTAAAAAAATAAAATAAAAAGTTGTCACAAGTAGTCGAATACCTTAAGCCAGTGCTTCTCAAACTTTCAATATACGCGACCCACTATTCAATCATCATTTTCATCGTGCCCCTCCCCATACAATAACAATGTATTGAATTCAATAATACTATACTTTAATAATTAAAGCTACAATACTTCATTCTTAACCTCTTATGCCACCGACGTATATAAACGCGTCTCTGCCCTCAGCCAAAGTATTAATTTCTTTTCTGGACGTATATATATGTCTTCGGAAGTAAGTACACGCTTCTGTGCAGTGCTATCCATAAAATTACCTGAGGGCTTTGAATGCAATAAAAGCACCCCACAGTGTTTGCGAAGAATTTACTTATTTCAGAGGATTTTTGCTTATTTCATTCCTCCTCTCCCTCCCCTTAAAAAAAACATCAAAATACGCTCGTCTACGTGGTAAACGATGGCATTGGGGAGCGAATTGCTTAATTTTTAACAGGTGTGCTACTTAAATTAATTATAAACCGTACAAATTATCAGCGTATGTTAATATAAAGCCCATGGGGTCACTGATAATTATTATCGAACTTGTTCTTAACTTAGTATTGTTAAATAATAAAATATTGCTACTGTACTAAAATTTCCATACATTTTATATGTATTATATCAGTGTAAATGTGTATTTTATATTTTATTACATCAGAAAGTATTTTGTTTGTTTAACTTCAGCAAATTAATAGTTTTCTAAGTAACCTTTTGTTTTCAACTTTTCAATATGCTCACGCCCCCCTTGCAGAGCTATCACGCCCCCAAAGGAGTCGTGCCCCACAGTTAGAGAAACACTGCCTTAAGCCGATAGATTAATTTGTTATATTTTATAAAACCTTCTACAATGAAATAATTTCAGTCGGAGATTTTGTAGTGATATCTATGATTTTATTAACTTCTTCAGTATCGGGGTCATTTACCTTAAAATATGGCGCATGCGCTTCATGGCAAAAATATTACTTCGGTTCCTTATGTGGTTATCAGTCAGTTAAACCTATCGGGTGAATTCGAAGTATTTCTGCATATGTAATACTCAACAAGACTAGAAGAAATAAAAAAAATAAGCTATAAAAAACTGTAAAATAAGACACGAGATATAAAGATACAATATATCTACAAGTTATAAAAAGCAATTAGTTACACGAAAAAGGATGTTTTCAAAATCTAACAAACAGGACAAAAGATAAGTAACAACTGACTTAAATTTATTTCCTGGTGCAAAATTCAGTCTCTTTCCATTTGTGAAAACCAAAGACGTGTTTCTGAACTTTCATACTTGCCCTACCGGTTAAATGTTGGTAATGTTAGTAACAACACTCAAAGAAAAATATTATATCCAGACATATATGCCAGTTAAATTCATAATTATTTTCAGAGTGTGGGGTTTTGAAAACCCTTTTAACTTGATGATCCTGAAGTGTCCATGTCCAAACATGTTTAAAGAAAACCAAAGGTGAAATGAACTAAAATTATTTATCTGTTCATATAAGTCACTAATCTAAGTTTACTATAAATGCGTAATTTTATTAGTATATACTTTTTTAAAGTATAATGCTTATGCATATTTCCTATTTCTTTAACTACGTGTGAACTAAAAATCAAAATGTTATGAAGTTTCACACACTTAGTAAAAAGCTACTAGAAATAAAGGAACAACTGAAGCGCGTATGAAAATATTTTCATTCCTTGATCCATTTAAGTATCAGAAAATAATGTAAAATAGAGTTTTATATTTTTATCAATATTTTTCCGAGCAAAAATATACTCATGTCCACAATTAAGGCTACAAACATGTTTTTCGTCATAATTTTAAAATGCCTTCAGTAAAACTGAGAAAATTGTATTTTATATATTTCGAAGAACGGGTAGTAGATTATCAGCCTTCAGTTTATGAAAGGATGTTGTTTAGCATTAGTTTTTGCTGAACTACAGGATTGAGACCGTTCAAGCATATGGGAATTTTGTATGCAATTTTGTGAATAAACAAACAAGTTAGTAAGTTAGTATGTTTGCTCTTAGAAATGACTTCATGCAATCGTTTGTATATCTCTATGAGATGGAGAGAGTCTTTGGTAGCCTTGAAGCTGGTCAGTCTCAAGCGGAGATGGCTGGATGTGAAAGAGGGAGTGAGTGTAGGGTTTTATGGCGCAAGAGCCAATTTGGCTATGCTGCGCCAAACATTTGTTAAAAGTAATTCAAAATGTTTTATAAAATATTTAAAAATAATGACAATACAGTTTTGAAAAGTTAAAATTTCAACTCACATAAAATCGTTTTCAAGTAAATTAAAGAAAACATTTGGTGGGGATTCCCCCACCAAGTCAGACTATACCTTAAAATAAAAATATAGAAATAGACGAATGGAACAGGTTAGTTTAAAACAAAGTTAGACAATACCAAAAATTAGCTTTATTTTCCTGATCGGGTTGGAGTTAATGAGCGTAAATAATTGTCAGGATTGCTTATAAAACTTTTTTATGGCGAATTTATCCGTAGGTCTGGCTCAAGATCCTCCTCCACGTCATATATAAGCATGTCTTCGTCATCAGTTGTATATTCCGCGTAGGTGCTGACTTTCTGGGTTTTAGTGGAGCCATTTTTATTTCAATTTCTAGTTTCTGTACTTTTGGTCGCTTTCTTCTATTTTTTGAATTCTGTTTAACATTCTGTGGGATTTTAGATGTATTAGAAGTTTCGTTATTGTTATTAGAGAGAAGTGGTGGGAGCAGTATCTTTTACAGAAATAGGGGATTGAGATTCTAATGATGATGTAACTATGACAGAAGATGTGGATGGTAAGAGTTGTGCCTGAGTTGATGTAGATGATTTGGTAACTGTAGGAATTTTAGAAGGCATTGTAGTTTTCGCAACAGATGTTAATGAAAGGGCACCGAAAGTGGTCTTCCGGCTTTTGAATAATTTCCAAGCAAGTGGTATTGCCTCCAGGAAGGTCAGTCAAGTACATAACAGAGCAACAGCATCTGCTCAAGACAAAGGAGGACCACGGTTCATCCGCTTGCTTGTGACTTTGTTGTTGCGTCTGAAAGAAGAATTTACAGGCAAACAGGTTACAGCAGTCTTCTAGCGACTAGCCTTTACGCCTAGCATCCAGTCTGGTGCATTCTTTTGACTGCATCTTACAGGAAACACTGCATATTTTGAAGCTTAAAATTTTAGTGTTGGGTACCAGAAGAATGGAGGCGTGTTCTTTTCAGTGATGAATCGAAAAGTACTAGACAATGGATTCTCATCAAGTCTTCACCTTGATAGAAAATGGAACTCAATTTCATCCCTCCCGTGTAACAAAAAATTGTTTGGTGACAGGGGAATCCCTATGTGGTCTGGCATAATTTTGAGAAGGCATACACCTCTGTGCGTTTTCGATGCGGTTACTGTCATACCACAGTGCTATACGGATGAGATCCTTGTAGTCTATGTGAAGTTTTTCTGGGTGCCATGGGACGGGCTACATTTTTATGGATGATATAATGCTCTGCCACACAGAATTATCATTGTTGATGAATTTCACGACAGAGCGGATATTCACTGTATGGATTGACCTTCGAGATCTCAGGATCCCAATTCTATAGAATATGTTTAGAATGGTCTAGGAAAAGGCATTTCTCATCGTAGCTCTCCTTCCAGGTCCCCTCAAAAATCATAAGTCTCACTTTTGGAAAAATGAGCTTTGTTGCCACAAATATTAGGTTTGGAGAAAGGAAATCCATTATTTTTTCGGTAGATGGCTGTAGTCTCGATATCTCGTGAAGTATCGATCAAACACTTTAAACTTTATGCTCATTGTCAAGGTAACATTTCACAATAAAAAATTATTTTGCTGTTTTTTGTTTGGTCCATTCAGTTGTGAGTTACATGGTTTTAAAAATGGAAGTCAGCAAAGAAAATATTCGATATATTTTACAGTTTTTCTTTACTAAAGGTGAAAATGTAACCAATACAGCTGAAATTGTGAATGGTGTTTATGGTGAAGAACATATATGTAGCTGGGAGAAAAACAAGTTACAAATTGATACATTTCATAGAAGTACTCATGTTTGTATATCGAGTTTTATACAAGAGAAACAACATGCTCATAAAAGGATTCTTTCGGTAGATAAAGTAATTGCTTGGTATCTAATATCAATTTTTATTCATAGTTTACGTCAGTGTTTCTCAAACTGTGGGGCGCACCCCCCTAGGGGGCGTGATAATCTTGCGAGGAGGGTTCGAGCCTATTGAAAAGTCGAAAACAAAAGATTATTTAAAAAGACTATTAATTTACTGAAAGAAAACAAAATATATTCCGACTTAAAACAAAATACACATGTACACTGATATAAAAAATACGATTATAAATATGTGTTGTAAGGGTATTTATTATGTTTGAAATGTATTTTATTTACTTAATTTAGCATTACTAAATGAGGAACAAGTTTAAAAATTACCAGTGACTCCATACGCTTGTCACATATAAAATTACATGCAAAAATTATCACATCTTGATAATTTCTACGATTTATAATAAATCCTTGAAATGGCAATTAAAAGTTACTCGATTCTCTTTCCGATACCACCCTTTTCCACGTAGGCTCAAGTATGTGATGTATTGGGGGTTGAAGGGAAAAAATAAGTAAAACCTTCTCTGAAATAAGTAAATCCTTCGCAAACACTCTTAAGGTACTTTTATTGCATTCCAAAGCCTTCGGAATAATTTTATGGAAGGCAATTCACAGAAAATATCGTACTTCGGTAAGACGTATATATATGTTCGAGGTAATATATGACCGAGCGAGACGTTTATATACGCCTGCGACACTTAACAGGTTAAAGTCATATTGTAGATTTAGCGTGTTAAAGAATAGTATATATAATTGAATTCAATAAATTGTTATTGTATGGGGGGAAGAGGCGTGATAAAAATTAGAATTGAATATTGGCTCGCAAATATTGAAAATTTCGGAAGCAGTGGTTTATATAGATAAATCAATTTATATACATGGTTTTCGTAAAGAAACTGATAAAAGTAATGAAAAAGACATACTTATAATTAAAATGTTTAATAGAGGTCTATTTATAATCTTAAATTATACATCTAACATCATAATACATTTGTTTATATTTAAAACAAAACACTGCATAAATTATATTTCCTAAATTAGTAGTCTGGCCAAAATGTTAAATGTGTTATTAATGTGCACATACTATAAAAATAGTAAATAACGGTGTGGTGAAATAACTATTTGAAATAAATTTGATTTCAATAACCATTTTAATCCATTAAAATAATTTAAAATATTTATAGACTTGTCTACCGAATTATTTGAAGAAATATGAAAAAGCCATTAATAAAAATGAATAATTTATATGTACTTAAATTAAATTAATGTTAAGGAAAAATGCAAAACGTATATTAAAGGAAAACACTGTAGACCAGTGCTTCTCAAACTTTCAGTATTGGCGACCCAATATTTAATCATAATTTTCATCACGCTCCCCCTCCATACAGTAACAATGTATTGCATTCAATAACACTATACTTTGACGCTAAACCTACGATATGACTTTAAGTTCTTAAGTGCCACCGGCATATATAAACGTCTCACTCAGCCTGTGAATTAATTGCCCTGGACGTATGTATACGTCTTTTCAAAGTACAATCTTTTGCGAAGGATTTACTAATTTAAGAGAATTTTATAATTTTTGCATATAATTTTATATATGACAAGTCCATGGGGTCACTTGTACTATTAAATTTATTCTTAGTATTGTTAAATCAATTACAAAATACGTTACGCAGTACTGATATATTTATAAGTGTAAATTTGGACTTAATTTTTTTATTGTGTCATAATGTATTTTTTTCAGTAAATTAATATATATATTTTTTAATAAATCTTTGTTTTTGACTTTTCAATATGCTCGCGCCCGCCTCGAAGGGTTATCACGCCCCCTAGGGGGCGCGCAACACAGTTTGAGAAACACTGCTGTAGACCAAATGAATAAAAAGAAAATAAATACTAATTAGATTTTCAGTGCATCTCTTAAGCAATTCTTGGAATTCGTAAAATGAAATGCAATTAATTAATTTGGTTAACGTGGATGATATTAAGATAAAAACATAATTTCATGATAAGATAAAAATTCCATCAAAAACTGGTGATCCATATTGAATCGATAAATCTAAGCAATGCATTACCGTTTAGAGGAAAATATTCATGTATCCTAATAGAAATTTATTTATTTTAGATTATTTATGCTACTAAATAATAAATATCTTCTCCTATAATAAATAATAATATAATCTCCTATAATAAATAATAATCTCTATAATAAAATCTCTCTTCCTCAGATTCCTTCAGTTTTGTAAATATTTGCAAAATATGAGTTATTGCTGCGATTTTTTTTTCTTTTAACACCAGAACATTTGGTATTTCGATTACCCTTAAACGTCCACCGGTGTTATTTTGACACCGCGATATAAAATATATAAAATAATTGTTTTAACTAAATAATGGTAGGACTGCTGTTCACCAGTGTTTAGTTTTTACGCCTTTTTAATATTATTTCTTGTAATTATTATATATAATGATCATTTAAAGCAGAGGTTCCCAAACTTTTTTGTCTCGTAGGCCCCTTGCAATGTTTTTTTTTAGGTTTAGGGTAGACCCCTGCTTACCTAATATTTAATTTTTGCAAATTTATTAACTTAAATGTCTTTTACAGCTGTTACTACTACTTACTTTAAAAGAATTAAATTTCTAGCCGTAGTGTTTAGTGTTTAAAACTTAAGGTATCCGACTACGTTCAGAACCGTGATTTTAAAAAAGCGCATAAATGGATAATTGCCATGATATTTTGTGTCACTTAGATTAGAATACATGCATAAAATTGTTTTATATAAGGACATTTTGACAAAAAAAAATTATTTAAATACAATATTTTGGCAAAAAATTAACTCAGAATAATCTTTTTTCCAAATGCTCTCCTTTCAAAATGTCTTTTTGAAGTTAAAATTGCTGACATTTGTTTCTAAACTTTACTCTAAGATATTCTTTAATTCCTGCCAATTCCTCTTGTAATATGACATTTTTTTCAATGTGACTAAATGAATTCATCGTCTACTGTGGTATTACTATAAAAACGATCTCAAAACTTGTTCACAATTTGAATAAGAAGCATTTAAATGTTGGATTAAGGTTAAAAAATGTCCTGACAGTTTGTCTGTGACAAATTGAGAAAATTTGCAACGTCAATATTATATTTCTCTAGCTTAATTCTGGAAAGATATACTGAACAGTTCCTTTCCTTAATAACATTTATGCTGCAACACATGTAACCAGAAACTAATCTCATTAAATTTCACAAATAAATTAGTTAAATTGGTTATATCTGGTTTCAAAACTGGATCAAATTTTTTAAAGATAAAATCACGATCTGGTTTAATGAGAGCCATATCACATAGACCCCCATTTTCAACTCATGGACCCCCAAATTATTTTTTTCTCGACGTGGACCCCTTGCAGGTCGTCATAGACCCTTTGGGTGTCTAAATGACCACTTTGGGAGCCAGTGCTTTAAAGTATACAAATCTGACATTCACATTATGTTTCGGGAAGGTTGTTGTGGACCACTCATTTGTCACAAAAAACATTTCGAGTCCCAAATCTGCCAGGAACATTATTATTATGCGGCATCTAATCTATGCCGTCCCTAGCGACACATATATCAGGATTTACTGGGTATTATCAATTACAATTGCATTTTCTTTAGATTTTTCGCAGTTACTTTCATTCAATCTTATTTCTTCATCGAAATCTAAATTAGAACCAATTCCCCCCTTCTCAGACAACTCTCGCAACAAATTAGCAATTCCACATCAAGAGTTAGATCTTTTCTACGAGCCTTCGTTTCATGTAGTGTCTGCTCTGCACTAAATTCGAAAATCAAATGAAATTTTTTTGGAGAAGATATAAGCAAATACTATGTAACGAAACCCTTAGACTCAACAATTTTAGTATAATTAATTCATCCCCACTGTGAACTCGATAACACTGTACTCAAGGGCAAAATAAATAAATGTGTGATAGGACTTTGGGAAATTAGCTTTACTAATTGTATCTACTTATTGGACAATATTTTGTTGAACGACAGCTTTTTATAATGATAAATTGCATCAAAATCGAAATGACCCCAGCAGACGTATTAAGTATATTTAGTTGTAAAACCACTCTTAATTAACCTAGAACTACAAAATCTTTTCTGTATAGTCACCAGGGAAAATAATTAAAAGTCACGAACATTTTTCAAATTTCCTGCTAAAATCTGGAAAGGAGAACAAAGTAAGCATGGCCCGGTGTCAAATTGACACCGACGGACGTTCTTGTGTTAAATTTATTCAACTCAGCATAACGTAGCTAAAATAATTGTTTACAGTTACTTTTTATTGGTAATAATTTGTGTTAATTATAAAACGAGAAACTGAATTAATTTGGAAAAAAGAAACTTAAGCAAATATGCTTTTATTAGAGCTAAAATGAAATAACTACTTCCCTATGTAATACAATCCAATAACATATTAATGCTATTCCGATGACTCAGGATACCATACATATAATGAATCTTCTGAAATCTGAAGAAGAAAAGAAACGCGCGCAAGAAAAAAACAAAACCAATTATATGTTGACGGTTAACCTAAACGTAATCTAGATTTAATAAATTTCTAAGCGGAAGGTAATTAATTTTAAAAAAAAAATTAATTAGAAATGTTGCTCATGTACATGGTTTTGCTTTTTTAGTTTAACGAGAGAGAGAAAAATAGCTTTCTTGTATAAAGTTAGTTAAATATATTTAGTGTTTGAAGGAATACTTTTATGGTTAAAACCGATAATTTTTGGAAAATGCATTTCTCTAAGAAGTTATTAAAACGAAAGTTTATTGTGAAACAATGCGCTTTGAATGCGTTGGGAAAATAATATTTTTAAATACTAAAACATTGGAGAGGTATAATCATTAAATGTTTTACTTGGATAAAAAAATCTGTTAGAAAAACTAAATTTCAAAGATTTTAGTAACTAAAAAATTATTTTTATCTAGAAAATATTAGAAGACATGCATAAAAAAATGAATTGAAAAGCATCAATTTCTTATACAATCAAAATGAAACCTTATACATCAATAAATGAAAATAAAAAAAAAAACTCTAATCACCGAGTAAATGGAAATTTCATCTAATAAATACTATTTCGAAGTTAATGTTTAGTTGATTATTTGTTGTTTTTAGTTATAATTCGAGGTTTAGGTTTATTGATGAAACATTTGCATTAATCTCACTTCCGAATTAGTAGTACTTATAGATAAAGAGTTAAATGTTATTTGTTATGCTTTATATAATAATTCCTTTTTATACTAATGTTTAAATATTTGCTTTCTAAGAACTTTTAATAATCATCCCCTTACATTTGCAACCTGCACAATGAATCCATTGTTATGTTATTGTTACCGAAGAAAGTCAGAGCCATTGATTTAGATTGATTCTTTTAAATTCAATTGGATTCCTTAAGGTGTACAACTACCCTAAAAATTCATATACATATATATATATATATATATATATTATGATTTTATTTTATAGGCCATCTTATAAGTTTTAAGAAAAATACCAAGTTTTTGATTTTCCATTCATTAGAACGAAAACTGCAAGGGTTTAATAACTTTACATAAGATATCAAACTTTAAAATGCGTTTTACTCGAAATGTGTTTTTTTCGAAAGCTCAAACGGGGACAGCGATTGCTCAAAAAGTTTTAAAAATAATTTGATAAAAATGTTTGTGTGTGTTCTGTATAACAGTAGGAGTGTTTTACTCTTCAGATTTACCAATCATTGTTTTATTACAAAATTTAAGGTTCTTCATGTGAATAAATTTTCTAAGCAATTTCATACAATAACTAAGATAAAGTGCTCTAGTTTTTGTAAAAAATAAAATATATCTTATCCTAAAAGTCATTTCTAAAAGGAATAGTTAAGTAATAAATCAAAATTTAAAAATTGAGAATTGGTTTATTTAGTTTGTACAGAGTGGGTCCCGTTCGTCATTTTTTTGTCAACTTTTATCAATTTTTTCCCATTTTGGTAGTAATAATGTATTTTTCTCTTCTTAATTGTAATTTTAAAATGTGCTAAATAAACTTAAAATCACAAAAAAATTATCCATATCTATCTCCTTTTTTTAAAAAAATAAATAATAAAAGTTGTCGCAACCAGTCGGATACCTTAATTTAATTCCACCCACACATTGTATATTTCATTCTCTACTATTTTCTGTCTCCTTCTGTATTATTCTCTCTCTTTTTCTTTATTTATATACATACGTCATTAATCCTCAATTCAACCAATTAAAAAACGTTTTTAGTGTCAATTTTCACTAAATTAATACAATTAATCAGAAGCTGTATATTAACCAATTCATGGAAATTTTAGCTCATAAAAAGCGTACTTAAAGATTATCTCATAATATACAAGGGGTCCAGGCTTAAAGTATCCAAAAGTGATAACTTATTATCATGGAACTACCCATGAGAATGTAACCAACTGTTCATCTGTGGATTGGAAAGCCCACCGAGAATGTTTGGGTCGTTCCATTCGCCACACGTGCTCGCATTATTCGGCAATCGCATATGATACACTTTTTACATTGACTTCATAATTAAAGATTCCACAGCAAAAGGGCATTGCGCACTTTGGTTAACGGAATTTAAACAACCACGCATGTACAGCGACATGTTCGAACAGAGAATGGAATATCGACCCTCCGACATCAAAATCTATCCACCAAAGGAAAATAACTTTAAAGGAGACGGGAACTTTGGTGTCTCATACTGGTAAGTATCCTTAAGTTTTCGTGATAGATGACACTGTTGATCGTGTGCATGATTCATTTTGTAGGAGTCTTGATAAGTCTTTTAGGCAAGCCTGTAACGACATTCCATTCTGTTTGAACACGTGGCTGTACATACGTGACTGATATAAATTCCGTTAACCAAAGTACACACTGTACATTTTCTGTAGCGTCCACATGTTTACTGATGAAGTCAGGGTAAAAAGTTTTTTTCCGATCCATGGATGAACAGTTTATTACATTCTGATGGGTAGTTCCGGATTGATTGATTGAATATTAACGTCGCACTGTTCAGCTACACGAGAGCTTTTGGCGACGGACCACGTAATTTTGAACCATGGTCAAGTGACGTGGACGACACCTGAGCTGGCACCCCCCTCTCCTAACTACCACTCCACACCAACGGAAGGACGTTTCAGCTCTCGACAGATTTAACGTGCATCGCTGCCCTACACGGCGGGTCTTTAGTGGTATTGGGGTAGTTCCGGAATAATAAACCATTACTTTTGGATACTTTAAGCCCGGACACTCCGCGTTTCTTTGAAATTTGTAGTGCTTGCCGATAAAAAATTAAATGTTATGTTTGGAATTTTTTTTATATAATTTTATACTAATACAGTCGGACCTCTATATAACGAAGTCGCTAAATCCCATAAAAAAGTTCGTTATATGGAAAACTCGTTATATAGAGGTACATCTTTTAATATACTTTATAAGCCACATAAAACAAATTTTAAATTCATGAACACTATATATAAAAAAAGTAATTATTCAAACCATTTTTAAATTAATATAGATTTATATTATATATCCTACTTATCAAAAAAGAAAGAAAGAAAGAAAAACTGTATGGAAAACAAGGGGTAAAATGTCGAAAAATTCACTATATTTCAATATTAAGAAAATAATTTTCTGCTAAAATTAATGAATTTTAAGGACATTTTTTTATATAATTTAAAGCATAAAAGTAATATGAAACATAAATTATTTTATAGTTAGAGCACGGGGAAAACTCAAATGAGGGTAAATGAGGATATCGGAGATGTTTCTAGTGAACTGGGCAATGGGGCTTAAAAGTTGCACTTCTTAGATGAAACGTCCAGAACTCTATTGCTCTCGGCGAGTTAGGATCTAATAAAACCAGTTCAATATTTATGACCACCATAAAATGTGTTAAAGAAAGAATAACTTGAAATTTTTTCAGAAAAACTTTAAAAAACATGAACAAAAATTTAATCACAAAAAAAAGTTCGTTACATAGAAAATGCACTTCGCTATAGAGAGGTTATTTTACGAAGAAAATCGTGAAATGTTTAAGGTTCCAGAAAAAAGTTCCCTATATAGAAAAATTCGCAATATAGAGGTTCGTTATATAGAGGTTTGACTGTATTTACATATTTGTTTACCAAAAGCTTTTCATAATGATCCCCTTGTATTTGAAACCCGCACAATTAATCCATTGTTATGTTACATTAGCGAAAAACTTTAGAGCTATTGATTTATATTCCCTTAATTTCAATTAACACTCACAAATTGGATCATCTTCTTTCTACTATTTTTCTGTCTCTGTCTATCTCATTCTCAGTATTTCTCTTTTTTTCTATATATACGTAATTGATCCCCAATTCAACGTATTAACGTTTTTTTCTGTGTCAGGTTTAACTAAATTAACACTACAACTTCCATTGGGGTCAATTGGACTCTGGAGCCTGTTTACTTTGTCCTCCTTTCCGCATTTTCACAAGGGATTTGAAAATTGCTCGTGATTTTTAATCATTTTCCTTGGATTATTGCACAGAAAAAGTTTTGTAGATCTTGGTTAATTAGGAGTGATTTTACAACTAAATATACCTAGAACTTTTGTTGGTGTCGCTTCGTCACCATCGCAATTTATCATTATAAATAGCTATCGTTGAACAAAATATAGTTCACTAAGTAGATACTATTAGTGAAACAAACTTAGCAAAGTTCTATATCATATTTATTTGACCTTGAATGCAGTGTTATTGGGTTCATAGTGGAAATGAATCAATTACACTAAAATTGTTGTATAGAAGTGTTTCATTACATAGTATATTTGCTTATCCGCTCATAAAAGAAGTTCCATTCGAATTTTAAACATAGTGCAGAGCAGACGCCCTGAAGCGTTTTTTCGTAGAAAAGTTCTAAGCGTTGATGAAATTTCTAATTTACTGCGAGAGCTTTCTGAGAATGAATCGGATAGTGGTTTAATGTGTGTGTGTCTTGCTCTAATTTAGATTCCGATGAAGACATTAGATCGAGTGAAAGTGACTGCGAAGAATCTGAAGAAAGTGCATATGTAATTCATAATATTCCAGAATATACTGCTATATATGCCGCTAGGGATGGCATAGATTGGATATTGCATAATAGTAATGTTCATGGCAGATTTGTGACTCGAAATGTCTTACGACAAAGCAGTGGTCCAACAAGCTTATCGAAAAATAACGTCATTGTCAGTTTTTAATAATATAAAGGGTCATAATATATGATAACTACATATGAAATTATATTAAAAAGTTTTAAAACTAAACTCTAGTGAACAGTAGTCCTGCAATTATTTCGTTAAAACAATTATTTTATATATTTTATATCGCGGTGTCGAAATGACAGCGGTGGATGTTTAAGGGTAGTCCAAATCCCAAACGCGTTCTAGTGTTAATACAACTGATCTAAAGCTGTATATTAACCAGTTTATAGACATTTTAGCTCTTAAAATGTGTATTTAACCCGCGAACACTCGCGCGGGGTGTTCTGTACACCCCAGCAACAAGAAAATCCTCCCAGGATTCTTAAAAGAATGTGCAGAACCATGATTTTTTCTGTAGCTGCCCATTTTAGGTCATTGAACCTTCAGGCTTAATGCATTCCCTTTTTCTTGAACGATTGGAATGTAAAGACCTTCAAAAGTTTATCTGGAGGGCTGAGAACTCCAGCGAGAATTTGAGTATATGTTTACAGTCTGCTCTAAATGCTTGGAAAATGATTAAAATATTATTTTTCTACTTTCTACTATCATTATCTCATTATTTATAAAGTATATTTATTACTGGTGTAGACATTTTATATACTGGTTTATGAAAAAATATGAAATTATGTCTTTTAAAATGAAAATTTTGTATGTTTAGTTTAAATAAATGTTAGTCTCATTTGTATGCATTAAGTTTAACAATTTTATTTATAAAGCACAAAAAACATCTTGTACTTTATAAATATGTATCATAATGACTTAAGTTTATTTTCATGATTAAATACACGTGTTTAAAGTTTGGGGTGTTCTCTACACACCCCGCGAGTAACGACGGTAGAAAAACAAGCGCGAGTGACCGCGGGTTAAATATTTTCTCATAATATGCAATTTAATCTAGAGATTCGAACCGTATTTTTTTCGTTCATGTTCAACTAAATATCTCTCTCTCTCTCTCTCTCTCTCTTATATATATATATATATATATATATATATATATATATATATATATATTGTTTCAGGTCTGGTTCTCGGTTCAATTCCGAATGAATAATATTATTTTATGTACATTCTTATCTTAAATTATCTGTACTTCTAGTTTATTTAATTGAATTAAATCTTTCGTCTGTGCTACTAGATTCGAGCGAAACTCTCTGAAACAGAAAAGTACAGGAGAACATTAAAACAGAAAATCGAGAAACAATATAAAGATAATGATGATAATTATATGGTAGTTGTTCAATTTTATAAAATATTTATTAGATGGTTATAGTAACAAAATGATTGAAGATGTTTCGAATCGAAATAAACCTACATTTTTTTTCGGTTCAGTTCCGGTTTGAATCCGTAATTTAATCTTCATTGCTAACATTAGAATGAATTTCATTAAAGACTTTACGTCGTAATTCAATAGATTTTTATTCTAGACTTTAAAAGATATCTAAAAAATAAATTTATTCGATTAAGGCAACTTATTGTAAACTCAACTTATTTATTTATTTATTTTTGCATTCTTTTTACTTGAAAAATATTTTAAAATAAATCTTTATCTAGTAGTAAGCTTCCTTTAAGAAGCTTCATCAATAAAGGTATACCTTAAAAATCTTACACATTGAATTGTATTTGCATTTTCCATTAGAATTACGCAAGAATACAATTTTCTAGATGCGTACGAATCTATTTATCACGAAATCTAGATAAATGTTGTACCTTAAACTGAAATTGCATTTTAATCGCGAATACTTAAAATAAATTTGCAGACAAATTTTCTTTTTCGTAGCTAGTCGTTTATGTTAAAAGAGACTTTCCTTTCTACTGATACCTAGAATGTTTCTAAATGTGGAATTTCTTCTTCTTTTCTTGTAGTAACTCTTACAGAGAAAATGATATAAAATCTGGATTTCTTCCAACTCGAACAACGTGATTGGAATTAATAAATGACCAGCTGGTTCAAAGGGTAAACAAGGATTCGCGTAATTTGTCATGAAAGCCTCCGGAATTAAACTTCATCTACGCTAAATCTAACGCTAATGAGTTCTACGCTATCAAAACATCACAATCATGCTCCCATCTCTGTGGTTAAGCAGTGAGGAATATTTCTATATTAAAAGTGAACTTTTCTACAAACCTGATATCTTAAAATTTAAATAGAATTTTAAATATAAATCGATGCTTAAATCAATATACACATTTCTTTAAGAGGAAATGTCTTTTAGAAAATTCAACTTTGAGCTATCTAGGTATGAATTTAACGAATAAGTACTTTTTTTTTTTTTTTGCAATAAATTAATTTTTAACAATTTAAAGAAGATAGCTTATATAAATTTGTCTTCAGTATTCCAATTGAAAAGTGCTCCGAGAAATTAAAATAGTCTTTTTATACGAGGAATACAAAGAATGGAAGAAATATGATGTAATAATGTACAACTTTGTGGCAGGGGAGCCGATTATTTCACTTGTTTAAATATTAACTGATTTGTTAATAGACAAGGATTAACAAATGACTATGTGAAGACAAATCAACGTTATAAACAAAAGAAATATTATCCCCAAGTATTTACAATAGAATGCGCACTTGTTCTAAACAAGGTTTACTACGTTCCAGAAAATGCTATCTAAAACAGTTCCACTTGCAGGAAAACAGACTATTAAATCTATTTCTCTCTTATTGCTATTAACGGAAAGATTTTGATCTCAACCGAATTCTCTTCTCAATTGTCTCGAATCATATTTCAAAAGTCCTTGATACAGATTCATGTTATTTTCTGGAAGGATCGATGCTACAGCCTTCTTGATTGTTCCTTGGTGATACATATAAATCCCCATAATATTGTTGACAAGGATGATAAGATCACCAATTCTGTAAATCTGATCGTATCTATGGTTGCTATAATCTTATCTTTCCTAGTTCATGTTAGGTAACGATGCTTGCCTGTAAAATTCAACTTTGCTACAGGAAAGGTTATGCTAAAGGGAAAATAGCATTCGTGGCGCGTTTCAATACCTTCTTCTTTTGTACTTAACAAATACAGAAAATGAATAAAAAAATATTTGGAAACGCTCATCCACAAAAACATTATTGAATTCATAATATATAATTATAATATAAAAATATATACTCGAACTTTTTAATTTTCAAACTTTAACTCAGCATATAAATTACTTCGGGTAATTTAATTATTTTTAATTACTAAAAATTATTAGCGGAATAGTCCATGAATTATACTTTCCTATAATTCAGTCATTCATGTGATCTACCATTCATGTACGACATTTTTTGGAAATTATATATGAGTGTAGTTTATTTTATATTGTTAAATATCAACACTCTTTTTTGAAACGTGATATATCACGGATAAATCAGATTGTAATTTGCATCTAATCCAATAGCATGCATCAATAACGATTAACGCGCGATCACTCGCGCGGGGTGTTCTGTACACCCCAGCAACAAGAAAATCCTAACAGGATTATAAAAAGAATGCGCAGAACCACGATTTTTTCTGTAGCTGCACATTTTATATTATTGAACCTTCATGCCTGATGTAATCCCTCTTTCTTGAACGACTCGAATGTAATGATCTTCAAAAGTTTATCTGGGGGGCTGAGAACTCCCGCGAGAAGTTGAGCATATGTATATAGTCTGCTCTGAATGTTTGGAAAATGATTAAAATAGTATTTTTCTACTTTCAACTATCATTATCTCATTAATTATGAATTATATTTATTACTGGTATATACTTTTTACTGGTTTATGAAAAAATATAAAATTATGTGTTGTAAAATAAAAATTTTGTATGTTTAGTTTAAATTAATGTTAGTCTCCTTTGTTTGCAATAAATTTAATAATTTTATTTGTATAATACAAAAAACATCTTGTACTTTATAAATATGTATCATAATGACTTAATTTTATTTTCATAATTAAATACACGTGTTAAAAGTTTGGGGTGTTCTCTACACCCTGCGAGTAACGACGGTAGCAAAAACAGGCGCGAGTGACCGCGGGTTAACCAGTGAATTAACTCAAGATAATATAATTCCTAGTTTTTAACTTAGTGGAAGGGGGAATAAATATACAGGTAATATATAAAAATAATTTTAAGTCAATTCCTACTTAGATCAACAATTTTTTTTTTTTATTTTAGTTACTTTTTTATTAAATAGTTACTATTAATATAGATATGTACATACATACACCAGCATCACAACATTAAGTGGCAGTTAGTTTTTATTAATTATCATTAAAGTATTGTATGTCATCCAAAACAATCTTTTATATAAAATTTCAGTTCAACTAAATGCTTTGAAAAGTGAGAAAAAAATATTTTAAACTTTTGACCCAATTTGCTAAAAATGAAGCTAACGTGGTTGTATCTGTAATTCATTAAATAATTCGTTTCCGTCCATTAATTTGAATTAATAATAATTAAATTACTGTATTGACATCCAAAATAATCGTGTATATAAAATTTCAGCTCAATTGAACACTTAAAAATGTATTTTATTAACGATAGAAAATTTGAACAAGATAAATATATATAATGAGAGTGTGAATTATGTATATATACTAGTAGGACTTGAAAAATAACATTTCGCCGCATCAGACTTCACTCGGAATTAATAGAAAATTTGAGTGCAGAAAGCCTCTGAAAGCCTTCCCTTTAAACATCTATAATGTTAATAATCTTTTCTTCATTGAAACAATACAAAAATATATCCGAATCATAATGTATTCTAATAATAATTTGCCTATATATAGCTTAGACCTCTGTACAGTGTCTCAACTAGAATTTTTGAAATGCATAACTTAGAAGTGCGTTTATCCATGTTTTACGACAACAAAGGGGAGAAATTTTATGAAAAAAACGCTGATAATTATTTCAAATGGTTGTAACTCTGAAACTAATGTGAATTTTTCAAAAATCATAGTTGAGCCTCTGTACAGAGGTCTGAGATATTTACAGGCAAAATATTATTAGAATTGAAGCATTTTTTACAAAAGGAGAACATTTGGAAAAAAGATTATTCTAAGTTAATTTTTTGCCAAAATATTGTACTTAAATAATTTTTTTTGTCATAATGTCCTTAAAACAATTTTATACATGTATTCTAATCTAAGTGTGACACTAAATATCATAAATATTATCCATTTAAAGGCTTTTGCAAAATCACGGTTCCGAAAGTAGTCGGATACCTTAAATAAACTTATTTTTAATTTTTTCACGATGTGGGGTCAATTTTATTTAATAACGAACTTGGCTAACTAAATATCAACTTATGACTCTGTATCGATATATATTTCACGGTTTAAGTCATCGTTACGCTTCGGATTTGTAAACCTTTTTAAAATGGTGAGTTACTCTTCACAAATTATATCATTTAGCGAAAAACTAAGGATTTGAACAGGTTAGACGATAGGCTTCTCAGGGATAAGAACATTGCAATAAAGTACATTAGCAGTGAATTTCAATATATGCATGAAATTATGATTCTAAAGTATTATTTGACAGTTAAAAATTTATATATTTCTAAGGATTAAACCATGAAAGCACTTAACACAATATGTAAGAAACAGAAAACTTAAAAGAAAAAAAAATAAATTAGAACGTTCTCCTTGCATTTAAGATACTTGTACAAAGTAAAGCAGAGAAAAAAGAATATATTTGAGTAAAACAGTGCTTCTCAAACTTTCAATACTTGCGACCCTATTTGCAATCATAAACTTCATCGCGCCCCCTTCCATATAATAACAATGCATTGAATTCAATAATAACGTATTTGACGTAAAGCTACAATTAAAGCTACAATACGATTTTAATTGCAAACCGTTCACATTATCAATTTAAGTATAAAATTTTGTACGACAAGCCCATAGGAGTCACTTATAATAATTTTGTTCTTAACTTTGTATTAATAAATTAATTATCATATACATTGTGCAGCACTGATGCATTTCTAAGTATATTATATCTGTGGCAATGTGTATTTTAATTTTATTATGTCAGAATGTATTTTGTTTTTCTTCCTTTCAGTAAATTTGTAATTTTTTAAATCTTTTATTTTCCACTTTTCGATATGCTCGTGTGCCCCTTGTAAAGCGAATCACACCCCGTTAGGGGGGCGCACCCCACAGTTTGAGAAACGCTGGAGTAAATGCTTGAACAAATGATTGAAGAAATTTGGAATGAATTGATCGTGACACAATGAACAGCCACTATGCTATGGTCACCTGTTAAATAGGAAAGCAGAAAAAAATTTCAAAATAAATAAACCACAATACTCGATAAGTCATTGATACAATGATGCCTTAATGGTTTGAAGTATCTGGTACCAGGCACTAGCCAACTCTTTCTACAATCCTCTCATATTGTGAGGTACGAGTAATAGCATGGCAGCAGAAATTCGGTTTTTCAGGTAAAACCATAAATGTTAGATCAAATAAATGTCATATAAATTTGACAAATATATGATTCGAAATTTACCAGAATGTTCCTAGAACCACCCTTTGACGATTCGATGATTACGACTGGTTGCATTATCTCATTTGTAAACTCTATTACATATCGAGAACACTGTTGTCATGAAGAGTACCTAGCTGGGAAAGATGTTCACTTACAGCCAAGTCATCAGGAAGTATTCTATAGAAATGATGGAGCCTAATATGTCCAATAAAAATATCACACATGACATAATACACCACCAGCTAATTGTGTACCTAAAAGTAAGGGTTTCCATTTGAAATTGGTGTATTCCTACTCTCCCTTCAATGTGATTGATCAGAAAATATGATTTGGCAACTTTTTATTTTCTTCTTTGATTCAATGCTGAAATTCTATTGTCTGTACCAAACGCTTGTAGCAACGGTGTGCTGTCAATGCAGGGACATACTTTGCATGCAAAGTAGAGTACGCAACACTGTGTGTGGATGCGCACTTAGTGTCACCACTGTTGTAGCTGCTGGTGATTTTGGACGTTCCACCATGGAAGGTCGTCGCACTTTGGATCATGTCCAAAATGCATAACAGTATCCGCTTTTCTTCATGAGTCAAAACGTCTTAGATGATAAACCGCTTGCCAGTGGCTGTCATTTCACCATTAGCATACTATTATCACTAAGTATTCACAAAGGCTCTTGTGCAGTCCACCAAACACATCCTTTTTATAGTTGATGTTCCCAGGCGCTTAGTGGTAGCTATTAGATATTTTAAAAAATTAATAAATCAGTTACTTTTCACGTTAAGCATTCTACGTATAGAAAGGCCATGTATGGGCATGAAACAGGTATAGCAAAAAAATAGGAACCCCAATGAAAAATCAGTTGTCTTTCGACCGTCCAAAAAAAACCGTCATGTTTCGTGCAGTTTGCCATCTAGTGGTGGTGAAAGGGTAGGTATCAGTCAAACATTTTTCAGCGTGAGAGTTGCATGAGCAAATTCTCTTCACAGCAAAGTGTGATTATGTCGGGCCTCTCCGACGTGAAAAGAGGAATGATATTTAGAGTTCACCTCGCTGGAGAGTGCATGTTCATAGCAGCCAACCTTGTAGTTCTTTCAAGGATCACTGTGTCAAGGGTTATGACATCCTAAACAAACCTGGGTAAGATGTTCTCTGTGAAGCACAAGTATGGGTGAAAGTCAAAGTTGAATGATCGTGAGTGACGGGTGTTGAAGAGAATGTCACCCGAAAAGGCAAGACTACACTGTTGCAGGTAACATTAGGATTGAATATCCACCTTCAGAATCCTGTATTCCTGAAAATCCGTTCAACGGGAGCTGCATGATGCGAACATTCATTGCTGAGTAGCTTTTTCAAAACCGTTAGTTTCGGCTCGAGATGGTATGAAGAGACTAGAATGGTGCCGAGGCCAACTAAACTGGACACAATTGGAATAGGAACCAGTCATCAGATATGACAAATCTTCATTTACATTAGTCCAAACATGTGGTCATTTGGTGAACATTTGCTGAAGCATTTCATGTTGACTGCCTGGTCCTAACCAAGAAACTTGGAGGAGGTTCTGTGATGGTGTGAAGCGCAATATCTTCCGTAGATAGGATCTTCTCGTTGTTCATGAGGGAAATTATTACAGGGGACCATTATCAAAGCATTCTCGTAGATCATCTTCACCTTATGCTTCAGATTCTCTTTCCAGGAGAACGCCCTTAGTTCTAAGATGACAACGCCCTGTTCACAAGTTTCGCTGTTACCAAACATGATTACATGAGCAGGATGATGAATTGCAAAATGTAAAGTAGTGTTCCTAGTCACCTGATTTGAACATCATGGAGTGTCCATGTTTTTTTTTAAGAGGACAAATTAAGTGGTCAGTTTTTTTCCACGTACACTATCTGGATTAGAGATGACCCTGCACGAGAGGAATGAGTGCGAATTCCGATCAAACTTTGTTCAAGACCTTTATTTGTGAATCCACGTCAAATGAAAGTTGTTTTGAGGCCAGCGGTGAAGCTCCACTCCCCATTAATAAAATTATTCTATACCTGTATATTCACTCCTCATCTAAATATGCATCTTTGTTTTGTCAGTGATCATATTTTAATGGCTCTTCTTTCTATAAATCATACTCATATAAGCATATTGATCAGATATTTGGCCCCTTTGTTAAAAGCTTATTTTCATTGCAGATGTGTAAAATTATTTTAATGATTTGCTTTTATAATGTAACATATTTTAATTATTATTTTTTGCAAGGCAAAAAAAGTACTTTGTCAAATATATATATATATATATATATATATATATATATATATATATGATACAAACTTACTCGTGCCAAAAAATATAACTAACCATTAAAGTTTTAATAAATTTTTAATAGAAATTATTGTTTTCATATCTTAATAAGTAAATATTAAAAATCAAAGAATATAATTTTTCGGAAAATGTTTTCTTTAAACCGGAATTCAATTTATGATTAAATTCTCGGTATTATTAGCTTATTCGTCTTTGGGAGGTAAAAAAATATGTATCAATTAATTGTTAAAAAATAATGAGGTAATTCTAGATTGAAACGAGAAGCTTTATTTTTTATTATTAAACACATTCCATTTAATTCAGTTCAAAAGCATAGCCAAACATAACATCTAAATATTAACTTGAACATTTCCCAAAAACTAAAAAATCATTTGGATGAAACAGCTCTCTTTCATATAAACGGAAAAGCAAGTTTTCTAGAATAATTCTCTCTCTTTGAAGTTTAATTTCTCTCATTGTCAGTTTAAGCTTTTAAATCAGTTATTCTAACAAAAATTGTATTAAATTTTGGGTATTTCATCAGGTACATATTGATCTTTTTAATTTATTGAAATATTCTAAAGTTTTTACATTTTATAATTCACATTTATGCAAAATAACTACTAATTCCTTACATGTAGATAAATAGATAGATATTTATAAATGCGCAAGTAAGCAAATAGTTTCTAAAACTTATTATTTATAGGAGGTTATATGAAGTATTATAATATATAATATTATATATATTTCATCACTCTGTTTGAAAGGACATTTTATATTTTTAAAAATAATGATGAAAGACATTTTTAAATTCTAGCTAATTAAAGATTTTAATGTTAGCACAGTAAATTAAATTTTCCGCTTCATATGTCCTGTGTGAATAGAATTAAAAAAAACTTTCAATTATATTTCTTCTAGTTTTTAATTTAAAAGAAATAAAAGCTTCAAATTAGAAATTTTCAAATAATTTTCAAAACTTTTAAGAAATTTCTATTAGCTCTCAGATTTCAAAATTCAGAATATCATCACAATTTTAAAAGTGTACTATTTAGAGAAAAAAAACAAAAACTTATTTTGAAAAAGAATTATTTCATTTTTAAAATGATGAAATAACAAGAACATGTGATTCTTAACCAAAAATGGCATTTTCAACGTCGTTGGAATAATTTAATCTCACACATTAGGAATTTAGCATTTTTTAAGAGTTAATTCAAACTCCAAAAAATGTGTGTAATGTTGTACATAAACTAATTATTTTTTTTTCTTTAGACAAATTCAATTTCTTTTACTTCGACTTAAATTTTGCTCTCAAAATTTGCTGAAGGACTTCAGTATTTTGAGCTGTTAATCTCGTTCGATGTCTCTTTTAATTTATTTCCATGAAAGTTAATTAGTTTTTTTATAATCCAAATACATAGAATACTCTTTTAGACATTTTCCAGGAATTTGAAATATATTTATTTTATTAATACGAGTAGTAGTTATTAATTTTTATTTACCAATGTACAATAGAATTTCTTTGCTTTATCACTACTTGGACTGACAGAACATATGAAGTTGTCATTACTGCTGACATGAAACGCACAACAAGTAGTGGAATGCTAATAAAATGTCAGTCAAGTTTTAAATTAATTTTTGTGTTGAAGAACCCAGTTTATTCATTTGATGGACTCTTTCCAACCACTAAACAGCAATTTTTAATTTATCAATTAATCAGCTGTCAGATGAAAAATATAATTACAGTAAAACTCAACTTAAACTTAAGGTATTCGACTACCCTAAAAATGTGAATTTTACCAAAAATTGACAAATCTTTTAGGATTTTAATTTATAGGCGATCTTATTAGCTTTACAAAAATACCAAGTTAATTATTTTCTATTCACTATAGAACAAAAACTACAAGTGTTTTAGTAAAAGTGGATGCCATTACTTTAAGCAAGATGACACACTTTATAAAACGCGTTTTATTATAAATGTGTTTATTTATTTATTTTTTTTGAAAATGCTCAAACGGGAACAATGATTACTCATAAAGTTTTGAAAATAATTAACTGAAAATTTTGTGTATATTCTGTATAGTAGTAGAAGTAATTTAACCTTCAAATTTATCTACCACTCTTTTATTACAAAATTTACAGTCACATGTGAATATAATCACTGTTTTCTTAAGCAATTTCTTGTAATAACTAAGATAAAATGCTTGAGATTTTACGAAAATTAAAATATCTCTTATCCCGAGCGTCATTTCAAAAATGAACAGAAAAGCAACACATCAAAATTCAAAATTTGTTCATAAACTTTTTGTACAGAATGATTATTACATATTTTTTCCCATATTAGTATTAATAATTTTGTGTTATCTCTTAATTTTATCATATTTTTTTCTTAAAATATACTAAATATATCTAAAAACCCCGAAAAATGCTCATATCTCCCATTTAAAGGTGTTGTTACGTATTGCAATTTGACGGATACCAGGTGTATCTGGATCATATTCGAACCGTATTTTAAAAGCGCATAAATATGTTATTCTTTCATATTATTTAGTGTCACCGCATTGAATGATAATGTACAAAATTACTAAGACATGTAAATGCGGGCTATTAAAATGTTAATATTTCGGCAAAAATTAAATTTAGAATAAGCCTTTTTAGAGTTTTGAAATGCTGACATAATATTTTTCCCGGGAGGCCTGTGACCTCTGTACAGAGGCTCAACTATGAGTTTTGAAAACATTCAAAATATTTTTTCAGAGTTACCACCATTTGAAATAATTATCAGCGTTTTTTTCTTAAAATTTCTCTCCTGTGTTGTCGGAAAACAAGAATAAACCTCTTCTATGTTATATATTTCAAAAGTTCTAGTTGAGCCTTTTATACAGAGGTCTGAGTTATATACAGGTAAAATATTGTTATAATAGAAGCATTTTTCACAAAAAGAGAATATTTTGAAAATGGGTCATTCTATGTTCATTTTTTGTCAAAATATTGTACTTAAATAATTTTTTATTGTAATACTATTCTTGAAACAATTTTATGTACATTTCCTAATCTAAGTGACACTAAATATCATAAATATTATCCGCTTTTGCAAAATAACCTTACGGATACTTTAATAGGAATTAACGGATACCTTAATAGGAATTTAAAAAGTCATAATTAAAATTTCAAAAGAAAAATACTACAGCTGTTAGATCTAAATCTAACAATTTAAAGTAGCATTAATAAATTAATGTGAAATTTAAATTCGACTATTGAGATTTGTTACAGTTAATTTTCTTATTATTTTAAACCACGCTATATAACTTTCTCAATGAATCTCTATCATTACAAAATGATATTGCATTGCCACATTACAGATTAAGGACTTATATTGGGAACTTTACCACCTTCAACAACGTTCTCAAGGCATAAATTTATCTCTAAGCCAGCGTTTCTCACACTGTGGAGCGCGCTCCTCAAGTGGCGCGTGATAACTCTACAAGGGTGGGGGTGCGAGCATATTAAAAAGTAAAAATCAAAAGATTATTAAATTACTGAAAGTAATCACACACATATGAAATACATTCTGATATATTAAAAAATAAAATACCCATTTACACTGATCTAATACACTATAAATCTATAAATGTATCCGTACTGCACAATGCATTTCACAATTAATTTAACAAACTAAGTTAAGAATAAGTTTAAAATTATCGAAACCTTTGTCTTTGTTTTCAAAACTTTATACAAAAATTAACCTTAAATTATCTTGAAAATTAATCCCTTAACTGCCGATTAAAAGTTATGCGATTCACTCTCCAATCCTTCCGTTTTCCTCGTAGGTGCGCATATATAAATGTTTTGGGGGAGGAGAAAAAAGAGGAATAAAAATAAGCAAATCCTTCGCAAATATTGTCAAGGTCCTTTTATTGCAATCCAAAGCCTTCGGAATAATTTTATGGATAGCAATACACAGAAAATCCCCTAACCGATTTTGAACCATTTAAAAATGCCCACACTTCTTATTGATTAAATTCCCAATACCAAATTCTCTAATTTCATGAAATTGCTCGTAACTTGGCCTCTAGGTAGCGTTGTAGCAAGAGAAAGTATGTTTTGGAAAGCCAAAAGATAATTTTATTCAAAAAAATTAAAAAAACAAAAAATGTATTTTGACCGAATTTGGTCATTTCAACACGTGTTCGGACAACTTAAAAAAACTTTTTACGTTCATGTTTATTTATTTCTAAATTTAACAGGTTCTGCCATGTTCTGTTATGTTTAAAATTTTATATTATATATATTTCAGCCTGTGATTCTTATTTTTTTTTATAATCTATTAAACTTAGAATGGTTGAAATCATCTAGTAAAAAGTAGTTTAGTGTCCACTTATTGATAAATCCATAAATAACTAATATGATTATAAAAGTAATGCTAGACATCATAAGCAGAAAAGCTTGCATGGAGAGATAAATTATAATTAAAAGTAATGTGATTTAATTTTGGAAAAAGGCTTAAAAAAATTTTCAGCTGCTTTCTTTGTAAATATTTCCAGACATATAGCTGTTGAATGTTATTTATATAACTATTATTAAGAACATTCTTCATCCACTTTCATTATTAAAAATAAAAATTAATTTAATGTAGTGGTCACCGAAAGATATATTACATGTTTTTTCAAAGAAGTCTCAATTCTCGAAGTGCTATCACACTTTGAAACAACATTTTTTTCAATTTAACACTGAATAAAATATGAGTTTTTAGCTTTCTAAATATTTCTGTATTTTGACTCTACGTTTTTCAGCTGTGCTTCTCAAACTTTTAATGTTCGCGACTGAATATTCAATCATAATTTTCATCGCACCCCCTCCATACAATAACAATGTGTGTATTGTATTCAATAATACTATAATTTGACTGTAAAGCTACTGTACGACTGTAACTTCTTAAGTGCCACCGGCGTATATAAAAAATTCGCTCAGCCAAAGCATTAATTTTTTTACGCATATATACTTTTTTCCGAAGTACGATTTCTCTGTGCATTACTATCCATAAAATTATTCTGGAGCTTTGGAATGCAATAAAAAGAACCTTGACAGTGTTTGCGAAGGATTTACTTATTTCAGAGGATTTGCTTGATTATTCCTTTTCTCTCCCCCCTCCCAAAAAAATATCACATGTCGGCGTCTACATGGAAAACAGTGGCATTGGGGAGCAAATCGCTTAACTTTTAATCGGCTACTAAGGGATAAATTATAAACCGTACAAATTTTTAAGATAAGTTTTGATACAATTCCATGAGGTCACAGATAATTATCAAACTTGTTCTTAAACTTTGTTATGCTAAATTAATTATAAAATAAATTGTACAGACTGATACATTTATCCGTGTATTATATCAGTGTAAATGTGTGTTTTGTTTTTTATTATGCAAGAACGTATTTTGTTTAATTACAGTAAATTAATAATTCTTTAAAATAATTTTTTTGTTTTCCACTTTTCGATATACTCTCACCCCCTCTCGTAGAGTTATCACACCCCACAGTTTCAGAAACGCTGTATTATAGAACTTTAGATGTATGTATTTTAAGTAAAATAGATTCCAGGTCTTGAAACAAGAAGGAGCTTTTTAAATAAGAAACAAAACTTTGAAAAATGCCGCATTTTATGTAAATAGCTTCAAATTGGTTATTTAATCCTTTTAAATGTGTTTAAGTATAGAAAATTAACCCCCAATAAAGTTAAAACAAAGAACATGAGTTGAAGTTAAGCATTTGATCCATGAAAGCAGCCAATCTAAAATACGATCTATGCTGTCAATACAGACAATGCAACAAAATTTAATTGCTACCTAGTTCCACTGTGCAAACTTTTCAAAGCAACAAGCGCTTAATAAGTTGCCCTATTTGCAAAGACAGCTGGTCCCATTATCAATACCCTTTTAGCTCTGGATGAAACACACAACAAACAATGATAAACTGGGCTACCCAAAGGGGGAAATTGAACTAGCCCCATTTTGGTTAGCCCTTTTGTTCAAAGTACAAACAAAACACGAAATGCCAATGAGTGTTGCATTTAATGATTTTTGCTTTAAAACGGGGCAAACCCCGGGGTGGATGCCCCTCGGGGGGGCGGAAAGCTATTGAAAAGTTGAAAACAAAAGATTTTTAAAAAAATTTTTTTTACTGAAACCAAAAAAAAAAATACATTCTGACGTAATAAAAAAAGTAAAATTTACACTGATATAATAATTTAAAAATGCATCGTACTGAAAAAAGTTTTGATAATAACTCTATTCTAAATTAAGACAATTTTAAAAATACCAGGCCATGGGTTGTCATATAAAAAAATAATATACAAAATTATTTGTATATCGAAAATTTATTTTTAAATTTAAAATTTTTGTTTTGACCGCTGATTGGGAGAAAAAAAATATATAAGCAAATTTCTGAAAAAAAAATCCTTCGTAAGCTGGGATAGTCATTTTATTCAATTCCCAAATAATTTTTTTGGAAAAGTGAACAAAAAGACCTTTTAAAAAAAGACGTATATATACCCCGGGAAAAAAATTAATACTACCTACAGGGATTTATACGCCGGGGAAACTCGGGTTTAAAATTTCAAATGAATTTAGGTGTCAAATGATACTACTTTTAAATTATTATAGGGGGTGCGGGGAAAACTTATGATTGAATATTGGGTCGCAAATATTGAAAGTTTAGGAAGCACTGGTGTAAAGTGCTAAAAATAGGCACTCGCGTATTTGAAAACTGTTAATTTTGTTAATTAAAAATATTTAGAACTTGGAAAACATTGATGTTTCACTGAGATAGGATACCATCTTTTAGACAAAAGCTTGATTCCTGTTTCGAAGTATCAAGCTATACTTGTAACTGAGAAATGCTGAAAGTTTTTAAAGACAGTGAGAAAGAAAAAAAAACCTTTTTTAATAGCCAAGGATTGGACATTTGTAAACTTTTGATGCCGAACACACCTGTTGTTACCTAGTTTATATTTTGTGGGGTAATTTCTATATCATTCAGCTTTTTCTTAAAATTAAACTTTTAATAATTTATTTCCACTCCCATAATGCACCCTACAGGGAATGACAATAAATTGTGTACTGATACTGGTTCAATGAAAAGAATAATCCTATCCTGGTTTTGTAAAATGCCTAAAATTTTGAATTAAGATTAAATATGAAAATCGTAAAAAATTTTTGATTTATTCGGTTTCTAAGGAATGCAATGGTACAATATTTTCAATGCAATGGCATTTTTATAAAAGGTTCAGCTCACAAAAGATTTCTACCTTCAAAATAAAATATGTAGAGTAATTTTACATTGATCCGAAGTTGAATTATGACGTTTTACATAATAACCATTTTTGATTATTTTTATGCATAATTTTAATCAAGGAAAGTCTGATTTTTTTTACATTGGTATATAATTTAAATGTAATTTCAAGTGTTTAGACGTATTCAACCCTATGATGTTTATTTAAATTGATCTTTTACAATATATTTTTTAAAACTTCAAAATGGGGAGCACTTAAAAAAGTAAAATTTACAAAATTTCCTAGGAAATAAAAATGGCAAAAAAGTTAATTGATGAAAGTGCTAAGGGATTTGATGAATGGAAATATTGTTTTTGGGGGGGGTGAAAAAGATTGAACTGGCATCGTTTCTCAAATTGGGCACCCTCCCCAAAGGTGATATAACTTAACGGGGGGGGGCAGCATTAAAGTCGAAAATAAAAATTTAAAATTAAGTATTTTAACTGAAAAGGGAAATAAAAAAAGTTCATTCCGACATAATAAAAAATTTAAAAAACACTTACATGATATAATTGGGGGGCTAATTTTTTCGCAAGTGTTCAAAAGGTGCTGGGGGGAGGGCCCGGGAATATTCTAGTGAAAATTGGGATGTACACGTTTCAGAACTGGGAATCAAAACAAAAAAAAAACAAAATCCCCTTTCACCGTGTAGGGTATGCCGTATTTTCTCTATCGATGACATATATCAAATTTTAACCCAATGGCAGTATAAAACAAAATCAAATTGGTAGCTGTTAAAAAGGGAAAACATTCCCGCATTTAAAAGGGAAATTTTTAGAAACCACTGTATTTATACCCCCCCATGTTGTTTAAACCCCTTTAAAAAATGGCTCATTTTTGGGTGCAGACCAAATCATAAAAAGGGTTTTAAAAAAGCCTGCCCCCCCTTCTGGGCCAATCCTTGCAATTTTTACTAGGGACATCCAAAAATTTGGTTTATAGTTAACAGCATGCTTCTTTTGCTGAATTGAAATCTAGCATAACGAGACAAGTGAGGTGTGTTCTCTGTTAAAACAGAGATTTTAAATGCTACCGTGGGCCCCATGCTCTTTTACGTTTTCAGCATGGGGTTGCATGTGGTGTTTCGCATATTGAGCACATCATGTGATAATTTCATTGAATATATAATAATGTAATTGTTTTCAAAGCGTTTTTGTAGATTGTTTAATTTGTGATCTTAATTTACGTTGATTTTTGATTACATGATACTGTAAAAGTTTAATTACTGAGATGAATTCTATGGAATTTTGATAAACTGTAAGTGAATTTGGATATTGTTTTTATCACCCTTAGAGAATTTCTCTATGCTGTGTCTATCAGTTTTTTAAAGTTGCTTATGCCACCGGGGGGAGTTGAAATACGATAAAGTGCCATCTATCGGATGAAAATGCAAGTTACTTTTGCATATTTGATTTGCGCATGTTCTGAAACGCGTAGATACCAAATTTCTCTGAAATGGGTTTCTCTCCAGCACCCCTTGGACATTTGCGTTTGATTATGGTCACCCTGTATTTATAAATATATCAGTAATTTACAATGTTTTTGATAAGTAATTTATCAATACAACATTAAAAACATGTTTATCAATTAATAGTGCCTCTCATGGGTTTGTCATGAACAAAATTTAATACTTAACTTGATAGTTTGTACGGTTTATAATTAAAGTCGTTTTGTAGCCTTAACGTCAAAGTATGTTTTTACTGTGTTCAATAAATAATTATTGTAAGGGGGTGGCGTGTTGAAAATTATGATTGAAAATTGGGTCGCAAATATTGAAAGTTTGAGCAGCACTATACTAGCGTCTTACTGTGGTCACACAATTACTATGAGATATTTGTTAAATTGACAGATTCTACTCCTGAAAGTCATGTTTCAGATAAATTATGAACTACAAAATCGTTTTCTTGTTCTCTCAGCCCAAAGAAGTAGTACTACTATGCCTCAACTCATTACGGATCGTATTGGCATGCATCAGTAATAAGAAAATCTGTAATTTCAGAACGCAAACAATTCCAGAGCTCAGGTTGTAACAGGTTCTATCCACCCCTTTCATTAATCCTCTTCGGAATTTCATTTTAACTGTTGTATGAGTATAAAATCACTTTTCATATAAGAATTGTGATTATGTAAATGTGAGTTTCTATTTAAAGTCAAGCGAAGAGAGATAGAGTCAATGGTCGTCACGCTAACACTGTAAATAGAATTATAATAATTGAAGTCTCGAAGGTTCAGTAAGGAGAGTCGAGCTCTCTACCGAGAAAAATTATCACAGCTGCAGAATTAATAATCACAGTTAAGAACTTCAAGAATTACTATTAATAGTTAGGTTAGTAAGTAAGTTAACCACTCCCTTCGCTTAAACAATATTTTGATACTAATTTGAAAGCCAAAATGCTGCGTTGATTTTACTGTAAATATCTCTACTTTGGATCCAAACCTAAAAGAATGAAGGGTCATGACAAGGCTTTTCCTAGTCAAGACGAGATTAGTTGTGTGTAAATTACCTTCCGTTGAACCGACAAACGGAGGTGTGCCAATTTATGTTGGCAACAGAACACTTTTCGTGTACCAGATAGCGATGAATTCATGTGCTCAACAGTCAAGTATAGCTTCACGTTAAAGCTCTTCAATGCTTCTGCTGGTTTGAAGAGAACAAGACATCAGGTGCAACCAATATAGAATAATTGAAAGACATAATTGTAGATGTTATAAAATCATGATTTGGGCAAAGAACCCACGTGATCACATTGATCTTTTTGTGTTCCGTGGAGGTATGTATATGTATGTGTATTGTGTATGAGTGTGTATGAGTATGCGTGTACACGTGTATGAGTTAAAAAGTTTGTTTCATTTTATGAATACAATTCAATTTTATATATATATATATCCAAGAATCAAGAAAAATATTACTATAAATATCCTTCATATAAGATGCGTATATCAGAAAAGATAATTTTCCTACTGATTTATCTAGAGAATAAATTTCCTGGCCACTCAGAAAAATCCGTTTTTCAATCTCATTTTACAAAAAAAAAATCTTGTTATATTCACATTTATTTTATATTTTTCTAATTCCTATGCACATATAAAAAGTTTTTTGTGATCACGTAATAAATTTATTACATACTATCGCAAACTATGCGGAGCCAGTTAACTTCTTGCCAATTTTGGCAAACTGATTTCGCGGGTATGAGTCGTACAAGCTGAATTGGTAACCATATTGTTTGTGTTTCATATAATATCATACATACGCATCTAGCCAGTTCCCTTCCCGTAATTGCTAACAGATCCCTTGCTCCTTGCCGACAGACTTTGGGAAAACCCCGGTATTACTTCCTAATTAAAGCTGGGAAAATAATTCTCATAAAATCGGGTGGTCAAAAGTTTGGACCTTTTCCAGCTCCAACCTGACGGTCAAAAAATAGACGCAGTAACATTGTGCTTTCATTTTCCCATGATTCGGTAACGACGGCGCGTCTAAAAACTTACTATGTGCACCCAGCCATCGGCGCCCATTAAGCAAGAGATCAGATGGGCTGAGTCCAACAGGGGCGGCAGAAGGACAAGAGATCAAGGAAGCCGAGACCGACAGGGTGGCGCAAATAAATAAGAGACTGGCGGAGCCGAGAACACCAAAGGCAGAAGAACAAGATCAAAGGAGCCGGAGACCGAATAGGGCGACAAAAAGTAAACAAGAGATCACAGAAGGATGATTAGGCGAGAGATGATTAAAGCATAGTGAGTATATAGGGTATGGCAAGTGAGAGAGACTCGAACTTTTGAAGGGAGCCGATGAGGTCTTTTGAGCGATAAGAGAAAGCGATAGCGAGTCGGCGAATTTTGGCGGTTTCCGAACTGGGGAGATCAGGGAACGGTCTGAGTCCCGATCAACGAAAGAAAGCGATACTGGATCCGCGGGGGCGCAAGCGCGGATTTTTGGAACGGTAGAAATTGCGAAGGAGCACGGCAAATTTGGAGTCAGCACATTCACCCAGACTAGGTGTGGAAATACCGAGAGTGAACCCTGTTTACGTATCCTAGGTATAGGACTTTCCTCTGCAGTTGCAATTTAGGACACTATTTTATGCGAGTGATGAGTCATCGCAGCGAAAGAGACTGAAATCTGTAAATCATTTTGCTAATTAATTGTGATATAATATTCTTTTTTTATGATTTTCTTACTGAGAAATAAATAGTTTATCCCAGATATGTGTGAAGTCATTACAATTGCAAGCTCTGGCAAAAAAATATCTCAACAATTGGACTGGAATAGTTGCATCAGAAGAAAGTCGTTGTCTCATAAGAATAGTTAATGACAATCAGCGGAACTGAAAACTCTACTTTCCAGGAAGCTGCAAAAATTGCAAGTTTATAAAAGTCTGAGAACTTCATCAATGAAGTTTTGGACTGTGCAGTTTAAGTGATGCATTTCATTTAAGAGCAGTTCCAAGAACAAATTTTGCAAAATAAATAAATAGATCTACATAATATTTGTAAACCACGCGTTTACTATTTGAGCAATGAATATGAACAGTTGTATAATTTGTACAATGGGGACATATGTTGCCTCCTTCATTATAGTCTCAATACAATTTTTAAAAAAATAGCCAGTAGCATTAAAATGCATGTTTATATTGACTATCTAGGTTAACGCGCGACAAGATTAAATTAAACTGTAATAAATACATTTACCTCACCAGAATTTTGCTTATTTCGCTTCGCAAATGTCTAATTAGCTTAAGGATAAAAAAAAATCAAGTAGCTTCAGTAATCTGCAGTTGAACGCAATACAATTCAAAAATGTTTTAAAGACCAATCACGGACGAGAAAAGTCGTTAAGAATATAAAAGAAGAGCTGTTTACCGATGGAATTTCACTTTGTTGTAAAAAGAAAACGAAAGCATAGGACAATTAACGAATTTCTGAGAACGGTTTTATGGTAGCTTTGAGAATAAGAAGTGTGATAGTAAGAGCTCGAAAAAAAATTCGAAATCTCGGGTTCAATAATAACAAATTCAACAATTTTTTTTTGTGGGCTGCATAAAATGCAAATTCACTTCTGAGAGGTAGAGATAGTGGAAATAAAATTTTTAATAGTGGCTTCGTGTTTCAAAAGATTTGAAATGAAAGAATGTAGGACAAGTAAAGGATTTTTTAAATTTTATTTTCTAACGCGTCAAGGTTAAGGGTTATATTAAGGTAAATTTCTCGTATATCTGATTTTTGGAAGAAAGATTTGATCATAAAATTTTTGTAAAACCTTTTCTCAAAGCATATGTATCCTTTACTATTAAATATTCAGTTTTATTTGTGTTCTTATTTAATAATTCCTCACAAGGAAATATAAAATGTTTAACAGAAGTATTAAAATGTTTTATGCTCTATTGCTTTTTCACGCTATTTCAATCATCTACTACAAGTGTCAACTTTATTAATATTTTTATATCTTTTACATAATTATAATTTACATATGCAGATATTAATTGAGAACAGAAAATAATATAGGTTTCATTTTAATATGTGTAACACTTTTTTTAAGGAATTGTAAATACATAATCTTTATATTTTTTAAAAAATAATTTTTGAAATTATCAAGAGGTCACATTTAAAATCCCACATTTTTAACCGCCAGCCCTTAACATGTAATAGAAACAAAAACAGTTCAGCTTACTGTACAAACTTTCATTGCTACTGATAACGCTGTTCGTGCTATTATCAAAAATGTATCACTCATAGTTGAATTATTTTAATATGTTAATTTTTTTGAGTATGTTAAAGTATTCATTTATATCGAATCACTTATCTATACTATTGACACTTTAACAGGTTTGCCCGTACACCGTATGGGTTACCGAAATCATGTCAGAACGGGTTTGTACAAACGATGTACGAGCACAGCTATTTTCTTCTTTCTATCTTGGATTTGTGCATATTTTTAATTCTTAGATTGAGATTATCAGTGCTAGTGTTTATCAGATATGCATTTCGACATTGGTACTTAAATACTTTTCTTCCGGGATTTTCTTTTTGGGGAAAGAAGGAATTTAGATTCTTGAAAATATTCGACAAATAACAGAGATTGTTAAGTCAAAGTGCGATTTGTTGCTGAGAAGAAATGAAAATTGAAACATAATAAAAGAAAAAAACTGATATTAGCCCTGTCCCCATTCCAATGTTAGACTTAATTTTACACCATACTTCAAATCGTGTGTGCATATATTTATGCAGACACACACAAAATTCTCAAACGTTTGAAAATAGGTACGAACATGGAATTTACTTGTAAGCATGAGATAATTTCTTTTAAGGTATGAAACATTCTTCATAGCATGTAGAGTGTGCTTATAAAAACCAAACATTTAGGAATTTTTCTGTTCTATAATTATAAAATAAAAAAAAATAGTGTAAAAACTTTAAAATTAAAATTTGAAATAAAACTCTTCCATTTTGTGCATTCTGTTAAGTATTATGCATAGTTATATGCAATAAAAATGTGCCTCTTTTTGGAACATTTTGTGCAAATGTATTGACCACTTAAGGGGTGAATAGTGTGACATCCAGCAGGTAAAAAAGCAACAAATACTTCGACATAATGCACACAAATGTATTATTTCATCTTAATAATATTTCTATGTATTTGACATAATTCATCATGTCTTTAGAAAGAATTACTCTTCCAGGGCCTTTGTTGCTGAAAAGCCTCAAAACATCTGTTAAGAAGGGTGTTTTACAGTCTGTTGGATATGGTCTGGCAGCAAAATTTCAACTTCACTTCGTCTAACTGCGACATAGCCATCCTGTGATGACCATGTCGTGCCGGTTCTGCGTAAGCTAGAGGTGTGGGATTATCAAAATGATGAGACATAGTAGTTTTAATACAACTTTTACAAGAATAACTTATATTACTTAAATTCTAATTGACTATTTTAATTAAAGTGAGAGTTAACACCAATTAAAACCGTGTATTTAAGTCAGATCACGCAACTAGATCCTTTTATCTACCTATAGTTAAAACCGATTCAACTAACCAACAGATCAAATATTACCTTTTGCAGATCTCCTTTCTTTACCTCCAAAGAGGAGATAGCTATAAATCTAATTTTGTATAAGAAGATTCCAACTTTTTATATAAGACTTTCTATTCTTTTCCCAAATCTGTCGGACTGCTAACTCTTTGATCTACAAGATTACACACTAAGCCATCTTTAAACTTGCCGCACTAACGATCAGAATGATTCCAATAATTAAACTATCTTCAAGCTCTCGTCGCGCTATTGACTGTGAATGATTCCACACTACTATCTCTAAGCTTGCCGCGCTATATCTTATCATCAAAGCTTCTATCCTTTTAGAGGTATATCTCATTTACATATTATGTTCGTTTATCTTCTTGGTATTGGGTTGAAAGTTTTGCCATTAATCAGCCGTCAAAGAACATAGGAGTTATGTTAGCGGGAAGGACGCGAGACGTCACAACCCTCCACAAGAAGAAGAAAACGTGATTTACTTCTAAGGGTTCTCAATGCCCCTTAATAAATTCATGTGTCTAAATCTCTATTTCTAAATTGCTTCTTCGGTGCTTTATTTAAATTTTAATCTTAAATCCTCATTTTAACTTTTATAATTTTCAATATTTATCTTGACTTTACTTTTCATTACAATTTTAATCTTGAATTAAATTAATATTCAATTTAAATTTAAAACCTGTGGACAATAAATTTTAATTCAATAACTAGGCCAACATTAATAATTACTGCTTCAATTTATGCCCACTCACTTTCTTGACATTCAATTACTTAAAATATTTATACACTTAAATTTTCTAAAAAATATTCCCAAGTGCGCAGTATCCACCTTTTAATCTAATAACACTGCATATGAGCTGGGTACCTGCCCCTTTCTTGTTGAAGCTTATACCCCTCTCATACTTTTCAGGATTTTCAGGGTCAGTTCTGAAATGAAAACTTTTGAGTCTCTATTTCCATAATATCAATCAATTTCTACAATTATTATATATTATTTATATATCATACAAATACCAGCATCTCCATCCCCACATCTGGTTTCCCAACAAAAACTTCCCAATGAGCCGCGCAGCGCCGTTATTATTATTGTTAGTGCCTTGACTACGCCGCGTTTCCCAAACCAGAGCGCTCTATAATACATAACAATACAACAACATATATATATATGCCAGGCCATGTTACAAATTACAAACATTTTTCAATCAACTATTATAACAAATAACCAGTTGAATTTTTGCATCCACGAAGTCATACATCGAAGCAAAACAAATGTGTGATTACAAATGCTTCCCGAAAATTTTTAACAAGTCAAAGCCCAAAAATTAAAACAAACACCTTACAGGTGTTTGACTTGGTTTATAACTTTAAGCACTGCCCGAGACTTCCTTCTTTGCAATAATTTTCCGACCACTTGTTGGAAGATCATAAAAAATGTCAATACAACCTGATTTATATGTTTTCTCCAACTATCACGTCCAACGATGAGGTGCTACCACTCTTCTTTCCTTCCTCGGTTGTACCTGGAATTTGTTGTAAGGCTTTGTAACTTCCCCTTGTCGTCCTTCCTTGACTTCCCTATTGTCACCTTGGCTGGTCGGGGTTCTGTTCTCCGTCGGCCTTGGGTTGTATCTTGATTCATCTAAACTTCTGTGCATTCTCTTCTGTTTTTCCTGTTTCTAAAAATAGTCCTGGATGACATTTGTCTTTTATTAATATTTTTGGTCCCCTTTCTTTTGCCACTTTCTTTGTGTCCACTTGTTCCCGAATAATAGTCTCTGATCTTTTAATACCCCTATTATTCTTTATCCTTTGTTTTTATTTTCATTCCCAAATGAACTAGGGTAGCGATCTGGACCAGTGATTTGTTTTTGGTATCCTCTGTATTTTATATTGATTTGATTGGTTACCAACTCCTTTTTGGCTCTTAACTCTACGTTTCACCTGCAGATTTTTCTTTTCCTATATTAGACTTATTTAATCCTTGATGTACTTTTTCCGAAGTACGAGTTTCCTTGACTTGATCTTATACTATTTGGGATACCTGTTCTAATCTGACCTCACATTCCTATGACGATATATTCTTATTTGATCTACGTTAACTGTTAATCTTTTTTCCGATTTCCATATTACAATATTATTATAATTTAAACTTCAAGACTCTCATAAATCCTCTAAATTTGTCAAATTCTAGCACATACTTTGTTAGGCTGCTGAACTTATAGGGTGTGTTTTAATAAGACCCAACTATTTACCTTATTTTTATAAGGTTCTTTCTACGTCTATTATAAATATTTTCCATCTTTCCTGCTTTTAATTTTCTGTACTTAGTCTAGCTTCTTTAAAAGTTTTTCTCTTATTTTAATTTGAACTTTCCGATATCATAACTAGTTTTTGAAATGGTGTAATCAATTTCGACCTAAAAATAATTCAGCCGGTGTTTTTCCTGTTGTTTCATTCCACTGCTGTACGAATAGCGTAAGCAAACTCACGTAAGAATTGGACATCCCGCACGTTGATCATTAAATATACTGCAATCATTTGCACTATATCTCGATTAACTCTTTTCAGTCCGATTTGCTTGTGGTCGATATGCACAAAGTTCACATGCCTTATGCCTAATCTTCACTCTAAGTGCTCAAAATCTCGATACAAATTCAAAGGACCACATTACTTATTATCCCCATTGAGCCCATGCACGCGATATAAAGTTATCAAAAAAATATCCGCTATACGAGATGAGGCCTTTTAAGAGGTATAATTTCAGCCCATTTTAGTTGAAATGATCGGTTATTACTTTCAAAATATAGCGGCTACTGCCTTATTCTCGATATAGGATACGGCCTCTAACAAATCTAACGTCACTATCTCATTCGGATAATTTGATATGCAATTGATTTAAACCGACCAGCTGGTAACGCGTTTTTATATAGTTATTAACTTGGCAATATATGGCATGTAGACATATTGATCAATGAATTTTTCTATGTACGGGAAATAACAAACGTCCCGAATTTTATTATGCGATACGTTTTAAATTCCGCCTGCAAGTGTCCAGCAAATTGGCTTGTCATGAAATTCTCTCATTATTTCATTCCTTAAAGATTTTAAATGCATGGCCACGCATTTCACCTAATGACGTTGCGTGTTTCTGCATAAATAATAATCCTTCACTAAACGGGAAATCGTGGACCAATTTCACATATCGTTGTGCATTAACTGAGTTATCTTCCCGGTTTCTAAATATCTATGAGCGGACCTAATTTTGGGTCATTTTTCTTGTTCAGTTATTAATTGTTCCTGTTAGTACCCAAATCTTTTGATTATGGCAATAACTAATTTGATTCCAATTATACTTTTCCCCTGCTTTTTCGGAAAAACTTTAGCCACCATATTTAACTTCATTTTGACCCATTAACGTGTAATTTCCCTTTATTTACCTTATTATCTTCAACCAGTGAATTTGAATTTTCAACGATTTCTTTGATCAAAATCTAATATCGATTCTTGACCCAACATGAAAATCGATAATTAGAATACATGGGTATTCTGAAATCTTTCAACACATGAAATGACCAATCTCTTCTGAATTGTCTGATCCGAATATTCAATTGTACAATCCCCTGTTTTGGCATTTGCACCCTGTGCTGTTATTACCTGTCATGATTTTTTTATTTGCTTATAGAAAAATATCAAGTATACTTCTTCCGATAGTAGATGATTTATTCAAGCCCCGTGTCCCATATAGCGCTTTCAAAAAATGTGTTATTTAATAAAATAGAACGTAAAGTTCTACGGGTGATATACATATCGGAGAAAGTCTATTCATTTCTACGACACCCTTGAGGTTGATCACAACTTACAATATTTTAATCGTCCCCTTTATAGTCCTATCGCCTGATTGAAATTTTCACTGAAACCCCTATTTCTACGGTGGTCCTCTATTACTAAAATTATCATTTCTGCTCATTTCCTCGAAATGAGTAACCCTGTTGTTAACTTGATCATTGTTCTGAAACCTATTCCCTCGAACCTCCCGCTACTTTGACGGCTATTCTCGTAAAATTCATTTCTACTCGTTATTTGTCTACGTCCCATTTCAGAATTCCTCCAGTTTCACTAATAGCTTCCAAATGAAAACTCCTGCGCATTTTGGACCTCGTCTTTCTTTATTATCGTTCTGATAATCCCTTTTTAATTTGGTAAAGAACAACATCTCTTCGAATTTAGCCAAGACTTCTTAAAAGTTGTCGCGTTTTAGATTAAAAATCTCCACATAGTCTTGGATCTGTGGTTCGAGTCGAACCAAAATGTCATGGATCCACTAACTCTGCTTTTGGGACATTCCTAATTTAAACTTCTCTATTTTTTAGTATCTATAAACGAAATCAGTAGGATCCTGATTTCTTCCCCTGCTGGGATGCGTAGAATTGCGACTGTGAAGTTCTTCTTATTTTTGACTGCGCGGGAAAGCCTTCTGCTAATTCAGCTTTTGAGCTGCGCAAAAATCCGTGGCTGTATTTTTGCACTAACAACGAAACCAAATATCGAATACCTTCAAATCTTGAGCCCTTCCCCTGAGATGACTTTTTAAGTAGTTACTACGACAGATTACTTGGGATTTCAAGTAACTGTATGTTATTAATACCACACTCGATAAACTCTGTACTGTTCTCTGACCCTGAAAAGTACATTTCAGGTAGAACAGTACTTCCACCTACATTATCAACCCAGAATTATATGTCTGGCGTTATTGCGACATTGCCATCCCAGATGACCATATGTCAGCTGGTTCTGCGTAAGTGCCTAGAGGTGTGGGATTTATCAAATGATGACATAGTGCAGTTCTTAATACTATTAAGAATAACTTATATTACATTTAAATTCTAATTTGACAATTTTACTAAAGTGAGAGCTAACACTCAATTAAACCGTGTATTTAAGTCAGATCACGCACCAGATCCTTTATCTTAATTATAGTTAATAAACTGATTCAACTAACTACCTATATCAATAAATATTACCTTTTGCAGATCTCCTTTCTTTACCTAAAGAGAGATAGCTATAAATTAATTTTTGTATAAGAAGATTCCAAACTTCTTTTTATATAAGACTTCTATTCTTCCAAATCTATTGACTGCTAACTCTTGATCTACAAGATTACACACTAAGCTTTAGCCTTAAACTTACGCACTAACGATCAGAAATGATTCCACACTAAACTATCTCTAAGCTTGCTTTCACGCTATTGATCAGAATGATTCCACACTACTATCTTCTAAGCTTGCTGCGCTATATCTTATCATCAAAAGCTTCTATCCTTTATAGTGTATATCTCTTATTTATATTATGTTCGTTTATCTTCTTTGGTATTGGTTGGAAAAAGTTTTGCCATTAATCGTGGCTGTCAAAGAACATAGGAGTTATAAGTTAGCGGAAGGACGCGAGAGACGTCACATGTAACTACTTTGATTTGTATTCCTTGCCAAATAAATGCGAGTTTCATCACTAAAACTCTCATTCTTCTAATCGTTAACAGTCCAGTTTCGGTATTTTTGACCTACGCTTACCGTTTTTTCATCGTTTTCTGAGTTAGAAACCGCTTTTATTCGGTCATGATGCCTTACAGCTAAATTCTAGAACTATTTTCTATACAGTTGAGGTATATATATATATATTCTCTTCAACACCATAATCCAATAAATCCCTTCGAAGGTCCGTGCTTGCCTTAATTTGATGTATTTTGCCCTTCCATAGCATAATTTGATCAGTTCTTGGAGTAATTTTCCGTCTGAGCCCACCTTTTCCTTTTCTTTTTCCAGGCGATGATCATGATTCTTGAAATGTTTTTAAAATTCTTCAAACGTTTGTGTTTCGTACATCAACTACCGTAGCTATATCTTTCTATATATAGAGGATTATTTTATAACGCTTCCTCTCAGAGTAATATTCATATCTGAACAAGCAAAAGCCACACGTGTTACGTGTAACGTAAATTATAGACACCAGCTACCCCTCACTGAAAGGCTGACAGCTGAACCACTAATGCACTTAAAACCAATCAAACGAGTAAATTATAGTAAAATCAGATGCCCCACATTATTTTGGAGCATATAAGTACCGGTTTATAAACTGGTTATAATCTGAATCCCATACAAACTCAGACAAGAAAAAAAAATGTTTGTCCCAATTAATTCGAATAGTATATTAGTTGCTTTTTTTGGATACCTTTATCCCTGATCTCTCGCCAATCGAATACAAATCGTGATTGAATGTCACTTGCCTAATCTGCCATTATTGAAACTGTGGCCAATGATTGGAAGGAAATGGTGAAACTTGGATCAGGACTCTGTCTGTACTCTCCTTGACTCTCCTGACCCTTGTTTCATGTACTGGTGTCAGCGGTGGTCCTGCAAGCTACAAAGTATACGCACTATGTTGCATGTATCAGTTCAAAATGAATATCCCTTGTTATTTGTAGATGTTTATCTTTGTTTTCCATGCTTCTTTTTGGTGCGGTATTTGCTTTATCAAGCAGTAGTTTAATAGACATCCGATAGTAAATTTTTATCATTTTTTTATAATTTCATAAAAAAAAAATTTAAAGAATGTTGTATTCTATTACTAAATAAAATGACATACTTTATTATAACTAAGCTTCTGTACAAAGAAGCAAATTCATCAAAAATTTGAAATATTATATACGTATACACCAGTGTACAGTAATAAAAAGAGAGATAAACACATGTTTTGGGAATCTTTCAAAACCTATTCAACTGTCTTAATGATACCTGTCCATGACAAAATATATAATACTTTTTTTCTTAATTCCTACTCTATTAGCTCACACTCTGTATTTATTTATAGTTTCAGGGAAATTCTAGAATCGTTCCCAAAAATACATTTTTAAAAGCTCGAATTGAGCTGGAAATTTTATATACAGGATTATTTTGGATAAGTAATAAGATAATTTAATTTATAATTAATAAAAATTAATTGATTAAACCAACTATTAAAAGCACTAGCAAATACACAGTCACGTTAGCATCATTTTTGGCGACATAGCGAATCCCTTTGCATCGTTCAAAAACCCCGGTAAAAGCTGGTTTCTCACGTTTTAAAGCCTTCAGTCGAACTGAAATTTTATATACAAGATTGTTTTGGATGACAATACGATACTTTAATGATAATTAATAAAAATGAATGACCACTTAATGTTGTGATTCTGTTCTATGTATATACAAATTTATATTAATTGTAACTATTTAATGAAAAGTAGCTAAAGTAGAATTTTTCTTTGTTGATCTAAGTAGGAATTGACTTATATATATATATTTTTTTTTATATTACTTGCTTTAAAATAATTCATTTTACCTCGATACTTTCCTTTTTTAATATTTTAAAAAATGATAGGACAGGTTCTTCATATATTAATTTGGGCGCTATAAATTTTGCTCAAGTTTTAGAAGACTTATGAATTATTTTTGGAAACTTTGCAAATAATTACACAAACTAAGGTCTTAAAGCTATGCTTGAGGTAGGCCTTACGTAGATTCATCTTATCCTAGATGGTGTAGCTGATCTACACCATGTCCATAAAACCAGAAATCTCCAAGAAATACAGAAATAAAACACGTTTTCTTGAAATCTCATCAAAGGTAAAACTCAAACAACTAAGAATATGACTGGGGAAGGCCTGATCAGCCTCGCAACTATGACACTCTGAGAAGACTTTCAGGCCCTTTTAACCCGCGGTCACTCTCGGATGTTTTTGCTACCGTCGTTACTCGCGGGGTGTAGTGGACACCCCAAACTTTTAACACGTGTATTTAATTATGAAAATAAAATTATGTCATTATGATACATATTTATAAAGTACAAGATGTTTTTGTAAAGCCATGTAAAATAAAATTATTAAATTTATTGCACAAATGAGACTAACATTAATTTAAACTAAAACATGGCTGAAATTTTTCATTTTAAAACACATAGTTTTATATTTTTTCATAAACCGTATATAAAACGTATATACCAGTAATAAAATATATGTTAAGTAATTCTGAATATATGGCACGATAGTAGAAAGAAGAAAGATAATATTTTTAATTACTTTTCAAACATTCTGTAAAGGACGTATACAAATGCTTAACTTTCGTGAGTTCAGTCTCCCTAGATAAACGTCTTTTGAATGTCATTACATTCCAATCGTTCGAGAAAGTGAAGGTTGCACTAACAGGCTTCTTGAAGTTAGTTCAATGACCAAATTGTGCGGCTTCGCAAAGGAAAAATCTGTGGTTCCGCGCATTCTTTTTAGAATCCTGGGAGGATTTTCTTGTTGCTGGGGTGTACAGAACACCCCGCGCGAGTGATCGTGGGTTAAAGAGTAAGAGATTTGACGCAGCTACTAAAAAGCGCGATGAAGATATTCCTACTGATCCATAGAATTAATTATGACGCCGCACCCAAGCTCCTTTCCCTCAAAAATACTAAAGGTGAGCAGGAATTATTTGGACCCCAAAATGCATTTAATTTATCCTTTTACAGGAAAACTTCTGCAAAGTTAGACAAGTGCCATCCCAAGTAAGTGTTTCGAAATGGAAAGTTATATCTTAGCCAAACTATCGGCTTCTTGTTACCGTACATTTAATACAATGGGAGGAAAGAATCCTTTCGGAAAGTATAGAACTATATCCAAGTAATCAAGAATGAGTACCATTAAAATTTTTTCCACCATCCCTTCAGAAATAATTGAATTGTTTATTTGCAAAATTTCTCTTAAATCATATTTGTAGCATTTGATAATTCCACGAAAATATGTTTGCTTCGTAATTTTTTTAAACCATAATGTATTGTATTGCTTAAATCTTTCTAAGTAGTATAAAAAAAAGTTATGTTTTATTTCCTTTTCCAGAAATGCGCTGGAAATTTCCAAAAGGAAACTCCATACTACCACTGGAACCACAATAAATAATTTATTTATAGATTCAATCGGGATTGTTGATTTCTTCAAAATGAAATGTTTGAATAAAATAGTTCTCTTTCCATGCAAAAAATCCTTCAACCACCATTATTTACATTCCTAAATTTCTGATCAGTTCTATTGATTAATATTTTACTTCCGAAAACATTTCGTTGGAAATGTAATTTAATCTTTATTATGATTCCTTTTCTAAGAAATTCTTTAAAAACATTAGTTTTTTTTTTTCTAAAATATTTTTTCTTTCTAAATACTCTTTATCAAAATAGCTATTTCTCAGAAAACTCAGTCTAATTTTGTTTATTTAAAGAAAAATATATACTCAAAACAATGATTTAGAATTACAGAATGTATGCAAATGTATCATCTTTTTTTTCTATATTTAAAATTAAAAGATAAAATTAGAGAGTATTTCTTAAAAATATAAATTGGAGCTATGAGGTTTTTAGTAATTTCAAACTGTACAATTATTAAGAATTATCATGCAAGAAAATTTATTCCATTTCAGTAGATTTTCCCAGAAAGTTGTTTGAAGATATTTAATTGAATTTTCAATTATTATTAATTGTACATTAGTAAACAGAGAACTATTCATGGTGATAATTACTGTAAAACCTATTCTTATTCTTTCTCTCGTACCGCACCGTATTTCTCAAAGTTTCTAGATTCGATACCCAATATTCAATCTTAATTTTCATCGCCCCCCCCCTCATGCAATAACATTGTATTGAATTGTCATACTTTATCGCTAAAAACTACGATACGACTTTAACCTTTGAGTGCCACCGGCGTATATAAACAGTTCGCTAAGCCAAAGCGTTACTTTCACCGAACGTATATATACGTCTTTCCGAAATACTGTTTTTTTGTGTGCACTGCTATCCATAAAATTATTCCAAAGGCTTTGGAATTTAAATATACCTAATGCCGGTGAAGGATTTACTCTTATTTCAGATTATTGCCTTCCTACTCCTCCCCCATTACATCACATAAGCGCGCCTACGAGGAAAATGGTTGCCATTGGGAAGCTAATCGCATTATTTTAATCAGCAGTTAAGGGATTCATTATAAAACGTACAAATTATCAAGATAAGTGTTAATTTTTGAATACAGTTTTATTTATGACAATCCCATGAAGTCACTGATATTGTTAAATTAAATACAAAATATATTGTGTAGCACTGATACTATAATAAGTGTGATATATCAGTGTAAATGTTTATTCTATTTTTATTATGTCAGAATATACTTTGTTTGCTTACTTTCAGCAATTTAATAATTTTTTTAAATCTTTTGTTTTCGACTTTTCAATATGCTCGCTCCTTCCTTGTAGAATTCTCACGCCCCCTAAGGGGGCGCTCCCATAGTTTGAGAAACACTGGCGTACTCTATTACTGGATGCATAACCGATGTTGAAAAAATAGAAACGCAGAGTATTTACATGTTTATTTTATACATAGTAAAAATAGTAAGAAAAAAAACTTATTAAAATATTTTTTTAGCATTAATCCATTAAACACTGTGTAGAGACGCTTACAAAATTCGTCCAAACAGAATTTTTAGATTCATTTGAGCATAAATATTACTATAAAAGTGATTTTAAGGTTTTACACTCATTTTTATGGTAGTTACAAAATTTGAGGTTTCCCAACGTTAGTCCAAAGTGGTATAAAAATTATCATTTTGAAATATGTAGTATGTACCAAAAGTTCGGGAACAAAGTATAAAGAACCTTACCCTGAATAGTTCAGAGCACCGAAGCACATCCAACTTTAAAGTAGTCTCCTTAGGCGACGATAAACCTCTGAAAAGCGTTCGTAACCTTTGGAAGTACAACTGGAAGTCCTTTTTTGCAACCTCCCGTTAGACATCCTGCGATGCTGCTTTAACCTCCTCTAATGGCACAAAGTAGCGCGTTCTGTGAATATAAGTTATTGAAGAAACAGGTAAAAGTTACAAGAGGATAAGTCCGGTGAATAGGGGGATGTGGTGGCACATTAGTGCAAGTTTTGGCGAGGAACTGTTTTACCGATTGGGATCATTGTGCTGGGGCATTCCATGAATTCGAAGTTCATCGAACGCATTCATCGTCTTTGATGGATTATAGACTGTCTTTAAAAAGACACTGCCATTCTTAAACCTTTGATCTCACCATGGTAGATTCACCTTACACCTTTTAACATCTCCAAAGCCTTTATTAGTGTTTTCCCTAAGCGTTGACAGAATTTGATGTTACAGAGCTGTTAAAAAAAGTCATCTTTCTTACGTCGCTGAGCAAAGCTAACTAATTTCGTAAGATAACAGGGCGCGTGCAATTCAGTCACATGCCGTGGAGTAAACGAACCTGAGAAGGTAGATGAGGGTTGGGATAATCCATTTTGAAGTGGTTTAACTTAAGATACTCGCTTTCGTCGTCAGAAATGGCAGCAGTCTCCGAATTTTTGGATCGTACTACGTATGAGTCTTTGAAACATTTTGCAAATTGAAATTGTCATAAATAGAAATTGTTTGGGTTTTGCCATAATTACACTTTTTCGTCTTATTTTTGCATTTTTAAGGATTATTTGGTCTAAATGGCTCTTTCAAGCAACCTTCAAAATTACATTTTGGATAGCAGAGGATCTTCCAGCATGCGAGACAACAGTAAGTACACTTATATCTGCCTCTCTTTGGGTGTTTTCATCAAAAAAACGGTGATAGATCTCTAAAAATCTTTCAGAATACATTATGTCATTATTTCCAATCATCATCTATCACGTAGGTATCAGATAGGCATCTTCACGCATCGTACTCTAGGGCTTCTTCCAATGTTAAACATCGTTTTTTATCAAGCGCAAACTTATCTGAAATAAAAAACGCAAACATACGTCATATAAAACATATCGTAGACAACAAAAACCCACCAGACAAATATTGCATTTTCGTAACATTATTAAAAACATAAATTTATGCGTACAAAAGCAATAACTATACCTTACCTGTTAAAGCCATTTGTTTTTGAATCTGGATAATTCATTAGAAACAATAGTTAGAAGATTAAGCGTTGGTTGCCCTCTATAACAATTAATTGAAAATAGCCAATTCTTTTCTTTCAAAAAATGAAAATAATATCCATTGATCTAGGTGTAAAAATCTTGCTGATTGAAAATAAAATCAATTTATAATAAATAATTTAAGTATGAAAATAAAGTTAAGATTTTAGTTTATTAGAAAAATAACCAGAACAATGTTTAAAAAAATTTAGATTTAATTATTGCTTTTTCGAAAACGAGTCTTAACCCGGAAGAAAGCGCGACCTCGACACTAAAGTTAGTGGTCGCGCGAGATGACAGTCACCCTAATCTTTTTTTTCATAATTATTTCAACTGTACATGATGAAAAGCGTAATTCCAAAGAATAATTTAACTAAGAGAAAGTATACTTATCAATTTTTAAGAGACTTTTCAGTTTCACTTTCATAATTTGAGATAAAATCAAATCGAATTAAACAAAAACGTTTCAAATGTGCGCTGTTTTCATAACAAACACATATCACAGACCCTTTTCTCTTACATTACAGGTATGATGTTTGCCAACGAAATTGCCATATTTTGTTCAAGTTATTACAGTATTATTGTCCATTGATGATCAACAAAGATCATGTGAAACTTTTTTCTCTCTTGTGTCTTTTTGACAGGACGCATGCCTTGTGGCTTCACATATTTCTTGATGGTGTTTTTAGGTACCATAGGTACCATTTGTGTGTGAAAACATTCCTTTCAACTCAAACGTTTCATGTTCATCACTTTTCTCAAATTTACTTACACTATCCTGTTTAATATATTAAAAAATTATAATCTAATTTTTAAAAAAATTAGATTATAATTTCTTAATATGATTTTACTCATTAATAATATTAATTTGGGATTCCACTGCCACTTATCAATGCACTATTTAATAACTTAGATACTTGCTTACTTTTTTTCACATAAACTGTCGAAGTCTAAGTCTATTGAGATTAAATGCAATCACATTACGTATTCAGAGTTTTATTTGTTTTATATTTTGCTTTTGCAGCCACTCACATTGAGAAATACATTCAATTTAAACGCAATGCTCCGACTGGCATTAAAATGTTTATAGCTGTATGAGAAAACCCGTGAATTTCGTATGAATTTTCAACATAAAATTTAGATGCTGCTCTTGTTAAATTTTAATTATAACATCAACTTTGTCGATATGTTGTTTCTTCTCTTTCATTATAGGTGTTTTTACAACAAATACAAAAAATTGAATTTTCCATTAGAAAACTATTTAGTTTTGCAAGGTATTTTGTTATAAATAACGAGTAGAAATTATCTCGTGGAATTCGAGATGGTAAACAATAGAATATTCTCAATCTAGTAGAAAGTATATATATATATATATATACTTGTAAACATTTTTATTATCAATTTATTATATTAAAATAATAGTTTAAAAAGTCTTGCACAATAAAGTTATTACATATAAAGAATATTTTCCGTTTTGATGAGTAGGACGAACTATAGATGCTTGTAACTACGTATATATAAACTTGATAGGGAACGTGAATCCATTTTGAATACATATTCATTTTTTCTCGATTTTTTCATTGAGACTCGTGGAACCCCTGGGTATGCCTCATGGAACCCCAAGGTTCCGCTTAACACAGTTTGGCAACCACTGCACCAAGTAATGATTTCCTCCGAAATTAGTAAACTACTAAAAAACTATCTCCAATAAAATATAAGATAACTTCCATAAAATGTTTACATTTTAGCTTCTTTTTATTCACATCTTAAAGTATTCAGATAGTTCAAATAACTGCAATTGACACTTGTATAAGCTACTGTAAGAAATGTATATTTTAACGTATATAATCGATAAAAAATTAAACTGTTAATTTGCAAAATGAAAAATACCTTAAATAAAAAAGAAACTGCTAAACTTTTTATAGCAAAAGCAAAAGTCCTTAAAAAGTGTTACAAGGAAATTAAATTAGATAAAGCATTTATTGACAGATAAACAAGCAAATAATCTAAAAACAGACCCTTTTTTCTTTTAAGTATTTTTCATGACATAATTTAAAGGATCAAAGATATTTCAAACGATTTTCAAATCTCCTATTTTTTTATTATAAATAAAAAGAAATATTATCCTCCATATAAAGAATAATTCATTTTTTTAAATTTCTTGAAAAATGCTAATAATGAAATAATTGTTTATTTATTATCAATACTCACATTTTCCTATCGTATGTTCGTAACTTTTTTTTTTCCTTTTTTCTTCCTTATAAATTTCAAAAAGTTAATTATCCTTTTTAATGAACAGGAAACTTTCACCCAACCGCAGATGGCTCTAAAATGCTTTAGTTAAATCCCTCTCCCAAATAATGATGTTTTATATTAGTAAAAATAACAGATCTCCATAAAAGGGTGTCCATGTTACATATTTCAAGGACAAAATTACAATTTTACTTAAACTCTTTTTCACTATTTTAGTTCTAGTAAAATCCTGTATATTTCAGTAAATTAATTGTAAAAATATAAAATTTATTTCAATACAGATGCACTAATTAGATTTATGTCTTGGAATTAATATGACTTTCAGACACATTATAATTATAATTAAATCGATTTGCACATCTCTGGTAGCTAATGAGATTAGAAATCTCAACGATTTTACTAAATTATTTGAAGAATAGTTATGCGTGGGTGTGTATATACAGTTGTATAAATAATCTAATTGTCTAATTGAAATTATGTATGAATATTAACTCTTTATCTACCGACGGTTTTTATAAAAACCACTCACTGTAAAATTACATAGAATAACCATTTTTACGAATACTCCGACGATACTTAGCAGAAATACTCTTTTAAATCCACTCTTTCAAGATATATGGCAACATGGGTTCTATGGTGTGTATTTTAGCGTAGAAGGCGAATAGTTTTATAGCAGAAATTGAATTTTCAGCTAACTTTTGATTAGATTGTTAAGATAGTCATTTTTGTTCCGAAGAAGTAGTTAATGTCAAAAGGTAAGTGTCTTATTTTTTTGCAGGTATGTCAATGAAGACCTTAGAAAACGATTTGACTATTTATTTTTTAAGTGAACAGTGTAATTACTTTTACAGTTGAATATGCTTAATTAATTATCTCTAACGGATTAAAAAAAATTTCCTAACTCGGGTTTTTTGTTTAACTATATCCCTTAATTTTCAGTGTAGTGATTCAAATATATATGTTGTATGAAAATAACAGCAGTAAATAATAATGCGGTAAATAAAGGGTTAAAGTCAAGGTAAAAAGAAAAATATACAATAGAGAATATTCATATCAAAGCGATACAGTTATAAATTAAGCGCCATTTTTTTTCTATTTTGTGTTATGTTAATGCAATCGCTTTTGATGCAAATTATTTCAACGAAAACATTCTCTTTCGTAACAAAACCAAGCATAGGTCCAAAATAACGTTCTAAGGTTACACGGAAGGTTTAAAAACGATAAAATTATCTTTTTTCAAATGAAGATTGATATTTCCAGAATTATAAATATTTTTTATAGATGTAAGATATATAACGCAAACAACACATATGTGAAAGTATTAACATTATTTCTTTTGATTCACCAGAAACTAGTGTCTATATATGCATCACATTTTCTACTGAGCTGTCCTTTTACCGTACTGGTCGCAAAAAGCTCTTTTGGTTAATTTCATGGTCGTATGGAGAAAAATGCATTTGCAACACAAGCGACTGCATATATACATACTATTCATATAAAGAAGAACCAAAACATCATGAACGTCTACTTAATAACCCTTGTATTACTTTCTGCCTAAAAAACAACTACTAGTCTCAACGACATGGATACCATACGTTCTTGGTAGATAGCTTGAGACATATTCCATTTCCAGTTTGAAGAACAGACGCCGTATAAGAATGCAACTGCAATTACGTTCAGATTGATTACAAATCTTACGGCCCCGGGGAACAAAAACAAAAAGCCCCGGAATCCCTATAAAAACTTTTTTCCAAAAAGCATGTTTACCACCATCCCCAGTATGTTTTCCCGGGAGGAAAAATACTATTCAACTGTGACAGACGGTGCACCCTGACACAACCAACGACGTGATGAATGAGAAATCGTGATTCCTCCAACCAAAAAAAAACCCCTTCTTGAACAAACTTATGGTAAAAGCCCTTAAATGTTATTTGAGCCCATTTTGGAAGTTTTTTGGAAATCCCTTGGTTAAAAGAGGCCCCCCAAAAATTGGAACATCTGCTGTGCAGTTCCATTTCCAATAGTGTCCGCTGAACTGTATGTTCTGAAACACTTGCACTTGGACCTTCATTGTATTGGGCTGTCACAGCTGAGACATTGTCTGGCCCCCATTTTGCCTTACCAAGCGGGACAATTTCCGACAACCACTTTTTTTGGTGACACGTGATTTATTATACATATAACAAAAAAAAATCTATGCATTGAGTACAAAAAAATCCATAAAATTATATCGAAGCTATTGTTATTCTACTAAAAATTGACTTTAAAATCATTGTATTTAAATAAGTTTCAAATAATATGTAGATTAAAAAAAAGATAGAATAAATTTTTTGATGCGAAAGGGTTTGGAAATATAGAAAAACCCAAATGTTTCAAATTTAAAAAATTTTAAAACTTTTTTAAGTCAATTTTTCCCAAAAATTTTTTAAAAGTTTTGGGCCTAATTTGTATCTTTCCTTTTTTTCCTTCCCCCACGCTCTCCCACAATAATATTCTAAATCCCAAAGCCACAATCTTTCTTTAATTTAAACCCAAATCAGAAGATCTAATATTAAAATTGTAGGTAAACAAACGTATGGGGACGTCTATCTTCTACCGGGAAACCCCAAAAGAAACCCCAAAAGGTATCGGGAAAAGGGCGGGGAAAGATTTTCGGAACCCGTTTTTAACCTTTGTTCCATTTTCCCAATAAGTTAAAAAAATATTAACCAAAACCTTAAAAAGATAATTGGGGCCTTGGGTTTTCCCAAAAGGGGTGCAAATTCCCAAATTTTTTAACCTGTTTTTTTTTTTTTTGGGCCTTTTTTAAAAAAACGATCTTATTTTTTTTTTCCCTGAGACCAGACGAAAAATAATTACAGAATCAGGGAAAAAGCATGTATTTTTGCCAAGATAATTTTTTGATTTTTCTTTAACAAAATATAATATTTTTTCTTTTTATTATTTTTTAAAAAAGGTTTTAAAATCAGTTCGTTTTTTTGAGTATGATTTCTTTTTTTGCTTGCATTTTTTTTTCGCGTTAATGAAACGATATTTTTCAAAAAAAAAGTTCATAGTTTTTCTTTTTGAATCAGTCATTTTAAAAAAATTAAAACCCCAAAGACTTTTTTTTGATTTTTTAAAAATACCGAAGTTTTATTTAAAAAACTTAATTACTTCTTTTTTTTGTAAAAAAATTTGAACGAAACTTTTTTTTCCGGGGGTGTAGCCCATATTATCCTAAAAGTAAAAAAGATTGAAAAAATTTCTTAAAACTTACGGTTTTTTTTTTTAAAAAGGGGTGTTTTTCCTTTTTTTCCTTTTGGAGAAATATTTTAGCATTTTTTTTTTTAACTTTTTTTTTAAAATTTACCTTTGTTTGCAATCGATATAAAGATTGAAAGAATTAACAAAATAAAGCCTAAAAAAAAATTAAAAACTTGAACAAAAAACGCTTTTTCAAGCAGATTTTGGGCACCAGAAAATTTTTCCCCTGAGTTTTGAAACACTCTTTAAAAAAGCCGACAACGCCGGGCTGGGAGGAGGAGGGAGGAGTCTTTTGAAAAAGAGTATTAAAAGGGTGATTTGGGAAAGGAAAACCCCTTTTTTTTTAAAAAAAGAAAACCCGTGCATAGTAAGTATTAGATTTTAACCCCGCGCAGGAAAAGTCACTAGTAATTATTAAACTTGTTCCTAATTTAGTATTGATAAATTAATTATCAAATACGTTGTGCAGTACAGATATATTATAAATGTATTACATCAGAGTAATTGTGTCAGAATGTATTTTCTTTTGCTTCATTTCAGTAAATTAAGAATTTTTTAAATAAGCTTTTATTTTCGACATTTCGATATGCTCGCACCACACACGTAGGGTTACTGCGTGGGTGGTGCGAGCATATCGAATTGGACACACACACCTGGAGGGGAGGTGCCCCAAAGTGTAAGAAGTGCTGGATTAATTAAACATATTATAATACTATTCTAGAAAATTGCAATAACAGTAAGTACATATTTTAGCCGGTGATTTTCAACCCAAATATTAATCAATACTTTAAATATTTATCAATATTTTCAAGTTATATCAATAATATCAATATTTTCAATTTATATCAATAATACCAATATTTTCAATTTATATCAACAATATCAATATTTTCAATTTATATAAATAATATCAACAATTTCAATATTTATCAATAGTGATCAATATTTATCAGCATTTATTAATATTTTCATGAAAATTTTAATGTTAACAAAATACATTAAATAAATAAAAATGTCCAGTTACTCTTTCTTAGAGCTTAACAGTGAATGTTAATAAACAGTGTGTTAATGAACAATAAGACATTCTAGAAAAAATCGAGTATAGAGTAAATCTTCAAATTATCACTACAAATGAAGGATCCAACGGTTCACGTTTTAAAATTACTTCTT
>BMAV01007961.1:0-20353 GCA_019973955.1 Trichonephila inaurata madagascariensis
GGTTTTTAAAGTGACGATTGCTCACTGAATTAAATAGAATTGTTGCTAAGAAGGTAGTTTTTTCTAATCTAAAGAAAGTGTATTGGATTTAAATACCCGACGTTGGAAACCCGTGTTTTTAAAAAAAAATTGGTTTTTTCATTATTTTTAGTGCCTTAGATTAGAAAATGAAAATTGTTTTAAGGACATTATGAAAAAAAATTTTTTATTTAAATAAATTTTTTTAAAAAATTAATTAGAATAGCCTTTTAAAAATTTTCTCCTTTTTTGTAAAAACGTTCTATAGTTTTAATATTTTGCCCCCATACTCAGCCCCTTGTACAGGGGCTCAACATGTTTTTTGAAAAATTCACATTTTTTCAGAGTTACAACCATTTGAAATAATTATCGGCGTATTTTCTTAAATTTCCCCTTTGTCAAAACGGGGATAAACCATTTCTAAGTTATATATTTAAAAAAATTCAGTTGAGCCTCTGTACAGGTTCTGAGCTATATACAGGAAAAAATATTTTTAAAAAAGACTTTTTTCAAAAAGGAAAATATTTTGTGGTCATTCTATTTCATTTTTGTCAAAATAGTTCTTAAATAATTTTTATTGCAATACTATTCTTAAAACCATTTTCATTTGTCAAATCTAAGTGACGCTAAATATCATAAATATTATCCATTTACCGCTTTTACAAAATCCGGTTCGAACGTAGTGATCCCTTAAAGTTATTTCTTATTACTTCTATAGTTATTAACAAAATTTGACACTTTTTTTTTTTACACAATTAAAAATTAATCGAGTTTTGGGACGGAGTAAACAATAAACATACGTCTGCCTTCTCAGACGGATCAGTCAAGTCTGCCTCAAAACTTGCTCTCTGTTGGCGGTGTTTCTTTTAACTTCTCAAAAATTCCACTTAACGTTCGTCTTCTATGTACAATGAAGACGTTTGAAGTTTATGGCTATTGGGCTGTCAGAGTAAAGTCACAGATGATTAAATTTTCCAAAGTTACTGGGCTATTTATGATTTTTGTAATGCAGAAAGAATTTTTGTGATTTTTTATGAATTCATTCGGTGATACGGAAGAAATAATTTTATCTTCTAAAAGAAGCCGCTTTATACAATGCTGAGAGGGAGTGAAAAACATTATCAGAGGTACATATAACAATATACAGAGTAATATGTCTAAAGCGAAAACCCTTAAGACGAAATATCGGTTAACACGAAATAATACAACGGTCCCGATTAACTATTCTGAACTTTTGCATTTTTTTCTTTTAACACGAAACGAAAATCGCTTGATACGAAAAGATTTCCTTTCTAGGAATGAACAAAATACAGAAAACACCAGCCTCGCAGGCTATGTTTAAAAGGGGTGTGAAATAAAAGAGAGGTGGTTTCACATGTTCCGTAGAAAAGAGGTTAACTTGACTTTAAAATACCCTTGAAATAGCCAGTGGCACGAGCCAATTTTGTTGATCTAAGCTACTTTCACCCTCCATCCCTACACACACTACACAAAAACTTCTAATCTGTCATCAGGTGACTTTGAAATTCGGTGACGAATAGATCGCAGTGCGAGCAAAAACCAGAGAGTTGGTTTCACATTATTTTTTCCGCTTTAGTAGAATTTTGTTTTCGAACACTAAGGCAATGAGCTCAGGGGGAAAGCAAACTACTATTTTGCTAACAATGAAGATAGAGCTTCTTAAGGCAGTTAATCGAAAACAGAAGACGAAAATAGAAACCTGTTAAAGTCTTGGAATTGCTAACTCTGCTTTATCAACAATAATTAAAACAAGTAATATAAAAAAAAAGTTTTTAAGTCAATTCCTACTTAGATCAACAACGAAAAATTTTATTTTAGCTACTTTTTATTAAATAGTTACAATTAATATAAATATGTATATACATATGACAGAATGACAACATTAAATGGTCATTAATTTTTATTAATTATCATTAAAGTATCGTATTGTCATCCAAAACAATCGTTTATATAAATTTCAATTGGACTGAATACTTTAACACGTGAGAAAAAAAACCTTTTCAAGTTTTGACACAAGTCGCCAAAAGGGTCGCTAAGTCGCCAAAAATGATGTCAATGTGGTTGTATTTGTAATTCTTTCAATAATTAGTTTTAATCAATTAATTTTTATTAATTATTATTATATTATTGTATTGTCATCCAAAATAATCCTGTAAAAAAATTTCAGCTCAATTGAGCGCTTTAAAATGTATTTTGTTAACGATTGAAAATTCCACCAAGGTAAATAAATAAATACATAGAGATTGTGAGCTAATAGTAAGAATTGAAAAAGAGGGTAAATTACGTAAATGTTTGAAAGGTTTTTATTAAATACATGCATGTACGCATATCTATGAAAATAAAATGTAAAATAAACTTAATTTTGATGAACATATTTTTTTTTTGCACCATTGTTTAACACGAAAAAATATTTCAATCCCCCTCAGTTTCGTATTCAGCGATTTTCACTCCAGATTGCCATCCTCTCTTCAATTAATTAAGTAAAAAATCAGAATCGAAACGCTTCAACCACCGTATTGATTTATTTAAATAAAGTCAATCCAACACTATTTTCTGATTAACTTTTCAAATCTGGACAATTGTACTTATATGATTACAGTTCAGTGCTTCTGATATAGCGACGCAATTTCAATTTTTGATGCAAAGCCAAAAATATGTTGTTAGGCAAATTCTACAATGGAATAAGAATAATAATCAATGGCGAAAAGTAGCGTTGACCCACAACAATATTAAAACTATCAAACCCTTTCACGAACACCATTAAAGCAACTTAACAACGAAGCAATATTTTGAGCGTTGCGAAACAAACAATGGAGTTTGGGTTTTCAATACCGACGTCGTCATTTTACAGTAGCTGAAATCAATGAAGGTTACTGACCAGACCACACGGAGCTGGAATTATTCCAAAAACAAACTGATGATAATTTCGGTATAGAAATATGAATTAAGATAGTGCTATTGTCAGTAAAATATTTGAGATCATCTTTATTTCATTGAATTTTAAGGTATCCGACTACGTTCGGAACCATGATTTTAAAAAAGCGCATAAATGTATAATTTTCATGATATTTAGTGTCACTTAGATTAGAATACATGCATAAAATTGTTTTAAGGACATTATGACAAAAAATTATTTAAATACAATACTTTGGCAAAAAATTAACTTAGAATAACCTTTTTCCCAAATGTTTTCCTTTTGTAAAAAATGCTTCTATTGTATTAATATGTTGCCTGTATATAGCTCAGACCTCTGTACAGAGGCTCAACTATGATTTTTGAAAAATTCACATTATTTTCAGAGTTACAACCATTTGAAATAATTATCGGCGTATTTTCTTAAAATGTCTCCCCTCTGTTTTCGTAAAACATGGATAAACCGACTTCCAAGTTATGCATTTCAGAAATTCTAGTAGAGCCTCTGTACAGAGGTCTGAGCTATAGACAGGCAAAATATTATTATAATAGAAGCATTTTTCACAAAAGGAGAATATTTTGAAAATGGGTCATTCTATGTTCATTTTTTGTCAAAATATTGTACTTAAATAATTTTTTATTGTAATACTATTCTTAAAACCCAATTTTACATACATTGTCTAATCTAAGTGACGCTAAATATCATAAATATTATCCATTCACACGTTTTTGCAAAATCACGGTTCCGAACGTAGTCGGATACCTTAAAAATGATGGAAAAGAAAGTCATTTTTGTGGCATGAAAACTTTTTATAGTTCCTTGAGGTTATTGAATAATAAATTTTTGAAATGGATAATTTGGAAGTGGATTTATTCATATTTTATTATATCAGAACAGAAAAATTTCATCAGAAAACACAAGTTATTATTTCAATTGATAGTAATTTCGAAAATGATGCGGAATTTTCTAAATTTTCGTTCAGGTTTCGTGGAGATGTATGGCAAAATGTTGTTTTTACGGAAGCATTTTTCATAAAAGGGGAATGTTTGGAAAATATGTCTTTTTTTTTTCTTCATTTTTTGCCAAAAATACTGTAATAATATTCTTTGAACAATTTTTATGTGTATTATAAATCAAGTGACGATATATATATATATAAAGAATATTTATACTTATTTAAAAAATAAAGGTTCCAAACAAAATCGGATATCTTAAGCACATATTCCTTTTTCCAAGTCCTACTATTAGCTGACACTCTCTATACATTTATTTATTTATATTGGTGGAATTTTCAATCGTTCATAAAATACATTTTAAAGCGCTCAATTGAACTGAAATTTTATATACATGATTATTTTGGATGACAATACAGTGATTTAATTATAATTAATAAAAATTAATTGATTAAAACTAATTATTTAAAGAATTACAAAAACAGCCACGATGGCATCATTTTTGGCGACTTGTGTCAAAACTTGAAAAGGTTTTTTTCTCACGTTTCAAAGCATTCAGTTGAACTGAAATTTGATATGTACGATTGTTTTGGAAGACAATACGATACTTTAATGATAATTAATAAAAATTAATTACCACTTAATGTTGTGATTCAGTCCTGTGTATATACATATTTATATTAATTGTAACTATTTAATAAAAAGTAGCTAAAATAAAAAATTTTTTTGATCTAAGTAGGAATTGACTTAAAAAAAATTTTTTTTATGTTACTTATATTTTTTTTTAAAAAATATATCAGATTATTTTTTAATTATTGGAAGGGATTTTTAACAATTATTGAATCCATTATAAGTTTGTAAATATTCTTTTTAAAAGAGCTATAAAGCATAAATAGATAGAAACATTTTTTTTTATTCTTGAAGATTTATTTAATAAACGTAAAATAATATATTTAATGAACTAAATTCATATGAAGTCACAGTCGAACGATTACTGCAATTTCGTGTTTTCAGCCAATCAGTTCATTAATTCATGTGACGTCATAGTCACATTAAGAATGCAATAACATGTTTCCCGCCAATCAGTGAATGCGTTTACCTGTTGCCAACTTTTACATTTCGCAAATTCTTTTAAAAGGTATATATTTGGAAGCAATAATAATGCACATAGGTAAATAGAATGAACTAAATTTAAAAGAATAATAATTTTTTTTTAAATTTGAAAAATGTTTTGAAGGATCTTAATACTTGAATATCTTTACCTAGATATCAAATTTGAAGTTTTAACTAAAATTTATTATAGTAGAACAAGTACAAGTCTAATGTCAGCCTTAAATTCGACGAAGAACACGTCATTTCGTTTATCATGTGACCATGAAGAATTTAGCTCATTGCTGGAAAGTAATATGACGCCCCAGAGGAAATAAATTTACTGTAAATGTTTTAAGTTTTAATAAATCTCATTTTGATTGATATTTATATGTTGTATTTGATAGTATATTTAATGCAACGATTTAATTGACCTGAATTAATATTTGAAAATAATATGACGTTTTAATTAATTAATGTGCTCTAATAGAATTTATTTGTTCAAAATCGTTTATGGCAACAGATAATTTTGATAGCAGGGTTATGGCGTAAAGAATAGTTGACAGATAAAATGTAAGGAAAGTATAATACTTAAATAAAAATTGATTTTTTAATAAATAATTTTTTGATTCATAGTTAATTGTTTAGATATATCGAAAACTTACTGATGAGTTGACTACAATGATCAGGATGTTCCTGTTAATATAAACAAATTTATTACTTGAACAACGGGAAAAATACAATAGAAAGTTATTTTTATTCGAAATAAGAACACTTGCAAAAAATCGTTTCCCTTTTGTTTTTTATTACAAAATCTACAGTTTAAATTATGCCTAATGCTCATCAATTTTAGAAATTAACCGAAATATTATTTATTAAATCTGAAATATACTAGAGGATTCAGTAAAGCACAGATTTTTAATTTTATGTGTGTCCTTATGATCTTTTTTCTTGAAACATGATTTCATGCATTATTTTTATAATTTTCTTTGTACTTTTATGATCTATCTTTTTAAAAGAGTTATGGCATAGAATTTTTATGAAATTTAACATAACTAATTAACAACTAATACCATTTACTAATTCAAAGGAAGAAGAAAATTGAATTTGAATTTAAAAACTTCTTAATACTAAAGCAATTTTTGGATTCTGAATAGATATTTCAAATGTTATGCTAATCATATATATTCGCCTCAAATTTTTTAAAAAATAAAATAGGGAGATGATTTTTGTTTGAAAATTAATGGTTTTTAAAACGTAATGCAAATTCTAAGAGGGGTGTTTCAGATTACTAAATATATCTCAAAAAAGAGTTTCTCAATGAGCAAACGTTATCACTTGATGGAACTTCTTTTCAGACAGGGGGAATGAACTAAGAGCTTTTAATAACGGCAACTATCCAATTGGGGTACTTACATAATATATGCATTTTTTTGCATTCGTGGGGAAAAAAGGGAGATTCGTTGCCAAAGACAATTTGATTAAGATCTAACAGAACGTTCAGGAATCTAAGATTTATGCAGAAATATTTTTTAAAATAAATAAATATATAAACGTAACTCAAAATTTCGGAGATGAAAAAGTCTTTACACTATTAGAGGACTTTTTAATCCTTGAGAGAAGGGGGAACTTTTTTAGAAAAAAACTGTTTTTTAACATGGAATTTTAGCCCCCTCCCCTCTTTTTTTTGCGATAGATTGACACTGGTAGGGCCACAATAGTCTAGTGGCTATGGTCTAGGGATGGCGATTCTTTCCGAAAAAGATCGATTTTTAAATCAATTCAAAAAGTAACATGAATCGATTCACAAAAAGTCGAGGTCTAAAAGATCAATTTCTAAAGAATCGATTTTTTCCAAGTCTGCATTTACAATGTAAATATAAATCCATTTTATGAAAAACAAGAAAGATACCATAATAAACGATCTCTTATCAGTAAAATCGGGGAATTTTTTAGTTCAGGGAATTCGACAATTGACAATTATTTTTATTACCATATCAAAGTATCAGGTATAAAAGAAGATATTTATTACCAAAATGTATTTGTTACATTGAAAAGTTTAGAAAATAGATAATATAGCATATAGTCCCGAATGATTAATATATCTCTAAACTTTTTAGTAACAACAGTCTGTCAAGTTTACTGGTATCCAAGTAGTTCCGCTCATCACTTGACGATGCGGCCGGCAATCGTAAAAGGCGCTCACATGGAACAGATGATCCCATGATACTCATCATGGCTATTAAGTGAACGTGATGATTACTTATTATTCCTTATCTCCAATTACTTATTATTCAGGAAGCAAATACTACATAAAAATAAATATTTATTTCGCTAATCATAGTATATTATGACAGGCATAAACAAATACCGCAATATCAACAAATACAAAAAGTCAAAGATTAAAAAAAAACGTAACTTTATTTATTTATTAAAGAGAGGCGAAGGAATAAGCATACAGGCATCTCGCTAGTTTTTGAGCAATTAACCTTTTAACCGTCAACACCGTTATATTATGGATTTAAAGATAGTACAGTCAACTAATTGTAACTAATTTTATGGTTTTTATTTAGAACGCACCCCTAACCCTTCTCAAACCTCCTTAATAATAGATTAACTCCAAACCCGCTCTTAGCGGATCTCTACTCAACTAAAGAAACATGCTTGCCAAGTTTCAAGTCCGTAGGTCTAATAGTTCCTGAGATCTCGTGATGAGTGCGTGAGTTAGTCATTTTTATACTTTTAATGCAAAGATGTATCGAAAATTTAATTTTCATTTCACAAGAAGACTGTGACGTCTCTCGCGTCCTTCTGCTAACATAACTCCTATGTTCTTTGACGGCCACGATTAATGGCAAAACCTTTCCAACCCAATACCAAGAAGATAAACGAAGATAATATGTAAATGAGATATACTTTAAAAGGATAGAAGCTTTGATGATAAGTAGCGCGGCAAGTTTAGAGATAGCTTAGTGTGGAATCTTTCAGATCAAGAGTTAGCTGTCCGATAGCTTTGGAAGAAATAGAAGTTCATTATAAAGAAGTTGGAAAGCTCGCATATTTAATTACATTATAGATATCTCTCTATCATTGAAGGAAGGAGATCTGCAAAAGGTAATATTTGGTATAGGTAGTTAGATGAATCGGTTTATTTATTATAATTAAGATAAAGGATCTAGTTGCGTGATCTGACTTGAATACTAGGTTTAATTGGGTGTTAACTCTCACTTTAATTAAAGTTGTCAATTAGAATTAAGTAATATAAGTTATTCTTAATAAAAGTTGTATTAAGAACTATTATGTCTCATCATTTTGATAATCCCACACCTCTAGCTTACGCGGATCCGGAACGACTTAGTCATCACAGGATGGCTATGTCGCAAGACACTAGATTATGCACTTTGTTGACACTGAAATGACTACAAAAGGTCGAAGTCTTTGTAATAAACTTAAAACAACATTTTGGATTTTTCCTAAGTGTAAAATTATATAAAAATAGTTTATTCAGCAAGACACAAAATTTTATTTTTGTCTATTTTTCTCCATTGGTAAAATTTGGGGTATTGAGATCTTCTTTCGCTAACGACATGGGAAACCTGAAACCATGTCCTTGACATTTCCCTTCAGATAAAGAAGATACCAGTTCTTTCCGGTTCAATCAGTATTTAGAGAGTTTATTGCTTTACTCTGTTGAGATAATTAGAGTACTTTTTACGGAGGGAGTGAGATTGGAGTACGTTATTTATCTCTTGTTAATGCCTCAATTAGAGTTTCAGCACCACTGCATGTGGTAACAATATCGGATAGGAAATGAGAGGGGAAAAAAAAGAATTGAAAAATGAGATTGCTTTTATTATTTGAAAATGCTTACTAGAGTGAATACACTAATACTTGTCATGCAAAAATTGTTCCAGAAAAGCTTTGTTTATGGCAGTCCGCTATTTGAATAATTTTGTTCTAAATCATGTATTAGGCGTTTTTCTCTAGCGTTGATTGACATAGCAGATTGAAAAAAAATAAGTTGACATTTATTAAAAGCACAAGCAAAAATAGAAATGGTATAAGTAATAAAAACAAGCATGCAAAAAAATATAAGCAAGACGAAATAAAATTACCGTAAAATCCGGCGTATAACGCGCACTTTTAACACAAAAATAAGATCGAAATTTAGGGGTGCGTGTTATACGCCGAGTATAAAAATGAGAACTTTAAAAAAAGTGAGCATTAAAAAAAAATTAGACATATATATCGAAATACTGTTTATTTAAAAGAAATAACATACCTTATGAACTTTCATTGTTGGATAACATGAAAAGGCATTCTTTTTGACCATTTTAAGGCGAATAAACGTACACTGTTTCTTGTTACAATTAATCCATTCAGGCGATTTTCTAGGACCCAGTTCGCAACACTTTCTTCTAGAATAGGCCATTTCGTTACTGCTTTTAACTAAAGCACATTTCTTCTTTGGCATGTTAATTATTGTCATCTCATTTTTTTTCCACTCCCTTATGGAGCTTCCGCCAATATCAAACATCCTTGCTGCAGCACGATTTCCATTTTCTTTTCGCAAATTAAATCCTTAGATCTTGAAACCGGCACTGTGTTTTGCTTCTTTTTCCCAGAACCCTTTACTGCTTTTGTTTGAAGCATTCAATTTTCATAGTATTGTATACACGAACACGAGCGTAATAATTTCGGGCTTTTTCAAATTTTATTTAAAATTTCGTCCGCCCGTACATCACACAAAAGGAAAAAAAGAAATCAATGTTTATAGAAAAGCGGGGGAAAAAATCCAAGGTTTGTTTCACTCCCCCCCCCCCTTCTTGCCCCTTAAGGCATGTTTAAAATTTTAAAAATTTCCCGCCCCAATATTTAATCAAAATTTTTTCATCGCCCCCCCCATGCAATAACAATGCTTTAAACTCAATAATACTTTTTGATGCAAAAACACGATATGTCTTAACCCTTAAGTCCCAAGGATATAAACGTTCGCTATAAAACTAATTTCCCGTACGTATATATAAAGTCTTTCCCGAATACGATCTTTTCTTTCCGCTATCTAAATTATTTGAAAGGGTTGGAATGCAAAAAGGGCCTGGCAATGTTTGGAATGATTTACTTATTTCAGATTATTTGCTTTTTATTCCTAACCCCCCCCAAAACATCATAGACGTGTTCCTCGTGGAAAACGGTTGGCATTGGAAAAAAATTTTAACTTTCGGCAGTTAAGGGATTAATTATAAACCATACAAATTATCAAGATAAGTGTTAATTTTTTATATAATTTATATAAGGCAATCAAATCCCATGGGGTCACTGGTAATTATTAAACTTGTTCTTATCTAAATATTGTTAAATTATCAAATGCATACACACACTGTTAGCATGTACATTTATACGTGTAATAATCAGGTAAATGTGCATTTTTTTTATTATATCAGAATGATTTTGTTTTTTTTTCTTTCAATAAATTAATAATTTTTTTAATTCTTTTGTTTTCAACTTTTCAATATGCTCCGCCCCTCGTAGAGTTGTCACCCCCGGGGGGGTGCGCCCACAGTTGGAAAACGCTGGCATAAGGACGTATAGTTCTAGAAGTATACTATTTTTCAAAGAGATCTGGAATGATTCATCAATAAAAAAGCTTTCAAAAGAAAGAAAACGAAACGTACATTTAAAATTTTTTTTCGTAAAAGGGGGTGCGCGTTATACGGCGAATATACCTAAAATTAAAAATACTACTTGAAATTTATAAGTGCGCGTTATACGCCGTTTGGTAAATCAATGTAAAACAAATATTGTACTTCAACCAGAACAAGTCAGGTATGACAAATTTTTTTCCATATAATATAGTAGATTCGGTACTCGATAACTCGGCAGTCCATATAACTCGGTCACACCCTTGCAGATCGAAAAACCCTCACGTCCAGACCCATTCAAGGTCTCGCATTCCTTTGTTTGGCCGGAATATGATGAAGATGTTAACGTAGGGGACTCCACACAAACTTCTAAGATATCACACATAGTGAGGGATTAAAGCCTGCCAAAACCACCGTTCTTCAGCATTTTGAACGAGGTGCTTCCGTAATGGACTTACTGTTCTTCCGTCGTCTTCTATAACACAAACGAAAAATGTAATATCGTCGGTCTAATTATCAGACTGCGTAACTCCATCCCCCGGGTGCTAATTTGATACAGTAAGGCTAGGCGCCAAGTTGTTGTTTATGTTCGCCCAAAATAGGCGATAATATTACAATATGGTTTACTTTGATATTTTTATCGTGCGATAATGTGGTTTTCCATGGGGATAACGTATATTAGTGTTAGTTTTTTGTTTCGGTTTTTCCGGGATCTCTGCTTGGGAAGTAACCATTTTACAATTTTGTCTAATGAACGCTTAAAAAATGTAAATAATTTATATCTGGAAGTGTAATGCATTAATATTACTTTTCTGTTGTATTTATTTTATGTTAAAATCTTGCCACCACCTCTCCTTAAAATCTGTTTTTATTTGATAAAACATGAATATACACCTTGCTCGAGGAATAATTAAAAGCGGAGCACGCACTGAGGCAGGGCGTAGAGACAAAATTTCAAAAATAGATGGAATCGCGCCAAAAAGCGCTTGGCGCGTTGCACTCTTATATCAAATAGTACATGGTGATTACAGTCTGATAATTAGGCCGACGATATGGAAGACAACAAGGACATTACATTTATTCGACAAAAGTACCCGTTTTTGCAAAATCATCATTCAATTGTTCATTATAGACACCTATATCTTCTTAAAGTATTTTTCTGAGGTGTGTCTGATCAGGGTAATTACTGATCATTATGTATTCATTAATTTTCATTTTCATGCAGCAAATGCTCTATGTCCGGAGTGGTCATTACGTCAATCGCAATCGACCGGTGGACCGTCAATACATTTTGGGGTGACCGCCTGAAGATTTTAGCAGTTGGTAATTGTATACGGAAATATTCAAGATTGGCTGACAGTAAGCGGACTAAGTTTTCTACTGACTATAACACCGAAAACTAACTTTTAATAAAAATGTTTTATTTTTTAATGTATTTCGAATTGTTTCATAATAAATGTGCATTATTTTATAACAGTAAGACCCGCTTAACGCTGTTTCGCTTAGTGCTGTTTCACGCGCGGTTTAGCGCTCTTTTATTTCAACCCGGGGATTCCCCGAAATTGCCTGCAGCTCTTCGGGATTACCCAAAATTGTAGGTTTCAAAATATGTTCATAACACATACGAAACAGTGTAGTTGTGTTTCTTGTTTGGTGCGGTGCTGTACGGACGCATTTTTATCATTTGAAACATTTGTTGACATTATTGTAAGTGTAAATTTATATAATACTATAACGATAATACAGTGACACATATTATGATCTTTAGTTTTTATCATGGGTGATAATGAAAAATAAGAAAAGCAACCAGAAAAGCATTTCACTGGAAACTAAAATGCAAGTGATTAGAAGATTAGATTCGAGTGAACGTCCATCTCAAATGAGTGCTGCATTGGATTTGGCAACTTCAACAAGATCCTTTTTGGGCAAAAAAGGCAAAATAAAACACGAATAGATTAAATATCTGACTGACAGAATTTTATTTGTTTTATATGTATATTTCGTTTACATTGTTTTTTTTTTGTAAGAAATAAATGTTTTTTTTTTTATTAAAAAAACATAATTTTTAAAATTTAATACCAAACCCAATTTTCTAATCATCTTCCCAAACCCCCATTATTTACATTTTAAAGATAGCCTCGTTTACCGCTATTACGCTCTACGATGGAAACCCCCCGCGCGTTAAGCGGGGTCTTACTGTAATTATATTTGTGGCTATTATTAAGTTTGTATCTTACGTTTTGCTACAAACGCGGTTTTAAAAGTGTTGTTCTTTTTTACTTTTTACTTACCCCGACGACATTGGGCAGTAGCGCACACAAGAATTTTTCAAAAGGGGAAGGGGGTCGATGGTCTACCATTCTCGCATCAAACCCTAATACTCAGCCAAACATATTTTTTTGATTTTGTCGATTGTTGGGAACAAAATAAATAAATAAATAAATTACTGAATAAATAATTAACATTAATTAATAAACAAAATTACTACTAATAAATACTTAACTACATTTTACATACTATATACATGGGATTATAAGGAATCGGAAAAAAATCAAGGGCAATGAGGAAAGGTCCGGACCCGTGGACCCCTCCCCCGCCTTAGTGTGTGTGCCATTAACACTGGGTGGACCGCAACACCTTGAAAAAATTAGTAGCCCGTACCCTGGAAAAGACTCCCACCCCTGGTCTGTATCTTCACAAAATACCTTTTTCCCCTTTGTTTAAGGGCTTTTTATTTTCTGTTGTGTTCTCAAACAAACAATACATAACTAAGCGCTATACAATATTGTTGAGGCACTCTATTTACTTTTTCAATTCCACTATTAGCCCCACACTGTCTATTATTTATTTATTTATATATTTGTATATTTATTTATTTATCTTGGTGGAATTTTCAATCGTTCATAAAAACTTTTTAAAAACCCTGAATTGGCTGAAATTTTATATACAGGATCATTTTGGAGGACAATACAATAATTTTTAAAATTTAATAAAATTAAATTTGTTTAAAAACTAATTATTTAAAAAAAAAAATACAGCCACGTTGGCGACTTAGGGGCCCTTTTTGGGCTGTAAAAACAAAAAGGTTTTTTCTCACGTGTTAAAGCATTCGTTGGACTGAAATGAAAAGAACAATACGATACTTTAATGAAAATTTAAAAAAATTAAATTACCTTAATTTTTTTTGGATTCTTTCCTATGTATATACATATTTATATTAATTGTAACTATTTAATAAAAAAGTAACTAAAATAAAATTTTCATTGTTGATGTGTAGGAATTGACTAAAAAACTATTTTTATATTACTTGTTTAATCTTATTTTCAATTACCTGGCATTCTCACAAACTCGGCCACCCTTCGGTCCATATTACGCCGAGTTTTCGGGACTCTGTTGTATATCCTCCATTATTGTGTGTGTGTGTATGATAATTTAACTGAGATATTAGTTACAAGGGGTTTCCCCCACATTGCCTGTTCATTCTGGTTTATCGATAGTCTAATGTATTTCTCTTATTGCTGTATGTATAAACAGCAATTTTAAGTTTGTAATAACAGATTTTTTTTCAACATCGCTTGTAAGAACGATTCTTTTATACATTTATTTTTGGCACATTTGATTAGTAAGTGTTTAACGATACATTAGTACGATTCAAAAGTTCCCGGACTTGCCTATAACGTGAAAAACTTTTACTGCAGAGCGACTACAATAACGTTTCTGCATTATTGTATTCTTCCCCTTTACTAAAAAAAAGTTTATTCTAAATCACGTGATCTGTGGGTCGCCATGGCAACGTATTTTGTAGGCGGATGCATTTAGTCGTCGGCGATTAAAAGACATTGCGCTTGTTGAGCGGATAATGGATATTAATTTTTGTGTTCGTTTGGGAAAAATGGCCACGAGACTTTAAAATTTTTTTGAACATTAAAGGTGTGATCCCAAAAATCACAAACAGCTTTTAGTGGCATCAACTTTTTCAGAGGAAGGGGAAAGTTCAAAAAGCGACAAACGCTCTAAGAGCTCCACAGATTTCCGCACCGCTGAAAACATCGAAAAGGTTTCTGCGGCGGAACGTAAGAACAGAATTCAAACAAGAGCAGAATCAATTGGGATATCCTCGGCCCATGTCTGAATCGCCGGGAGCATGCATATTTTTTTAATATCAACTGTTTGCATTTCCAGAGTCACTTAAATTCGAGCTTTCTCGGTGTAATCGTTTTCAGCGTTCGAAAATGGCAATGTTTCTAACACACAGCTGTTCTTTTAATTTCACCACGACGTATTCGAGAAAAAAATCCTTTCTTCTGCTTTCACTAGTAAGGGTATTTTCCCATTTCTCTTTTTACTTTTATGATGACATGCTTTTTTAGAACAATAGCTGTCACTTAAATTTGAATCGAATGTGGTTTTTACTTTTTCGTTGAGGAGAATTACACTGAAACGTTCTAAAAATAAAAGGAAGATTAGGATATAGTTATTTATATTATTGCTTCTTAGAATTTGTGTCCTTACATTTCGTGTCTCTAGTGTTCTGTTAACAGATAGTTAATTTAATGTTATCTATGCGAAAATTTTGATGAATGTATCTATGCCAACCCGACAAAAATCTTTTCCTCTTTTGAATAATTTCTCGCTTCAAGTTTTTCGGAAGTGTAAAAGCTTGAACACTTAAAAAGAAGGCTTAGAAGAGATTTTCTTTATGTTTATATCAAAAATATTTATTGAGTTTTTTTTTTTCAAAATTTTTTTAAAAAAAATTAATTTTTATCATCGTTTTTCTTTTTTTAATTTTTTTTATTTTTTGTTTTTTATTTTAATTTATTTTTTTTTAAAAAATAACCCCAAAATAATAAAAAGTTTAAAAAATTTTTTTATTTTTCATTTTAATTAAAATTTTGAATTATTTCAATTAAACAATTTTTTTTAATGTTTTCAATTTTGACAAATTATTTTCCGTTTTTTGCACACCTGTAAGAACGGAATTTTTAATTTTTTCCCTTTGATAAAATTAAATTTTTTTCAACCAATGCATTTAAAAATTTAATAATTTTGCCCGGCCACAGGATCAAAGTTCTTTATTTAATTTCGATAAAAATTAAAAAATTAAAAGGGTCCCTTAGACAAAAAACAAACAAAAAAAGTTTTTATCTTGTTTTGAAAAATTTTGTTAATTTTTTCACGTTTTTTTCCCCTTTTTGCAAAACAGTAATATTTATCTTGCATAGGAAAAAAGGGGAAATGGAGGAAAAATTTTTTTTTTTTAAAAGTTAAATATTTTAAAAAATTTGGGGGGGCAATCAAAGAAAGGGGGACAAGGGGGTTAAAATTTTAAAAAATGTTTAAAAATTTGGGGGAAGAAAAAGGGGAGGCCTAAAAAAAACGGAGCCATAAAAAAATCCGCCTCCAAAAAAAGGGGCAAAATTTTTAGAGGGAAAACCCTTTAAAGGGGGGGGGGGAAAGGGGGGAATTCCTCTAAAAGGGAATAAAAAATATGGGGCCCCCAAAAAAAAAGCCCGTCAATTTTTAGGGGGAAATTTTTTTAGTAAATTCAAAAGCATAATTTTTTGGAAGAATGCCTAAAATGGGAATAAAAGGAGAGATTGGAGGGTCCGACAGTGGAAATTTGGCGTTGGGGGGCAAATCCAAAAAATTTAAAAATTTAAAAAAAATTAAAAAAATGGAAAAATCCCAAATTTAAAAAATCTGGAAAAAATAAAGGTGTGCCCGCGGTGGATGAGGTCGGTGCCGAAAATTCCCAAAAAAAAAACCCCCGGAAAAGGTTTATAAAATATTATTAAAACCCCGAAAGAAAAAAAGCTAGTTAAAAAATTAGACAATGTGCAGCAAATTGGGTTTAAAAATTTTTTTTTAAAATTCTAAAAAGAAAAAAAAATTTTTGATGTTAAAAATTTTTTTTTTTTAACTATAAAATTTTTAAAAAGGTAAATTTTTGAAAATGGTTAATGTACATTGCAACATTTCATAACCCTAGCTCTCTTACCCAACTCCTTCGAATCAGTCTGATCTAACCTCTTTCCTGTCTTCCGCTTTATCCTACACCAGAGATGGCGAACCATTGGCACGCGAGCCCAGAGATTAAAATGGTTTGCATTTTATTTCAAAATAACAAAGTTTACTATGAAGTATTACGAATTACCCGGAATGATCGGTCGGGTGCGGCGGGAAAACACCTTTTTTTATTTTTGTCTTGTTGTCGCACAGTGGGCAGTTTTCCCCAATCTGGAGCTGGAAAGTCCAAAATGAAATTGCGGAAAAAAAAAAAACCCCACTTTTTATGGTCCTCAAGGTTCCTAGCCATGTGAAAAAACAGTTTTCGTCCAGGTACTGCAATCAGGGGCAATGGGGTTTTTTTTCTGAAGAAATACTTGGAGCGTCTTTTTCAGTAAGAAGTTCAATCTTTCGCCTAAAAAAAGGTTTTGCAGATTTAAGAGGGTTTTTAATACATGCCGGGAAAGTAATTTTTGATTTGACTTTCAAATTAGATTCAAGTTTGATTAAAATTGTAAAACATAACATTTAACAACATGAAACCCTACTAACATATGTCTTTTTTTTGTGTTTATTGGGTAGAATTTTTTGGGTTTGACACGGTTGATCACAGTTAAATTAATCCCTAAATGATTATAGACCTTTTAAATTTTAAAACCAAAATTTAGCTGCATTACCTGCTCTCCTTAAGTTATATTTTTTTTAGCCTTGACCATTATTACTCCTGCCTTTTTAATTTGGGAAAGAAAAAATCCAAGGGGGAAATTGAGTTTTTGCGTTTAGTTAGGGTACAACCACTTTGATAAAAAGAGAAAAAGCAATTAAAAATTTTAAAAAATTTTAAAAAAATTTTTGCTTTTGTAGGGAAAAAAAGGATGGGGGCCCTAAAAGAAAAGTTCTCCCAAAGTCGTGATGCGTGGTTGTCGGAGGAAGTAAGATTTATATTATATTTTATTATTTTTAAAAAAAAATATAAAAATAAATTTAGTGTTATTTTTGCTTTTAGCTTATTAAAAATTTTTTTTCAGAATTAAAAAAACTTTAGAAGGGTTTTTTCTCGTTTGTGTTTTGCATTCAAAAATCTACTTTTCCACAATTATTTACCAATCCCCTTTTTTTTTTCCTTGTCTTATATGTAATGCATGTCAAATTAGGGATCCATTTTCTGTAAAGGTTTCTTTTTAAAAAATTGAAATGTGGGAAATTTTAAAGGCTTTTGGTTTAATTTTAGCGTATATATATATCAACTTTTTATTTTTTTTTCTCCAAAACTAATTAAGGTATTGTAAAATTGATCCTAAGGTGTTAAAACATCCTTACAGAAATATTACAAATATTTCATGTCAAAAAATTATTGACACAAAAAGTAAAATTTTAAAAAATTTCCAAATTTTTTAAGGAATTAAATTTGTAAAATTGTGTGAATAATCTGTGCAAAATTTTTATCTCGTATCATTTTCTTAAATAAACATTATATATAATGCTAAATGTAATTTTAAATACATAAAAATGTTCAAAGGGTCCCGGTTCTTTTAAACACTCCCCATTATCCTTTATTGTATATGTACAATGTTATGTTTGTTGTATTTGCTTAAAAGTTTTTTTTTTTACTTTTAACTATTTCTTGTATATGTTCTCCCACGTGTAATTTACTTCTTTAATATCTTAGATCCTTGCTTAAAACTAGTTCCATTAAGTCATTTATTCTTGATCAAATTAAACAGGGTATAATTATTAAGACCTATTAACCTTATTTATTAGTAAAACGAAAAATACCCAATTTACATTAATTACTATGATTTTTTATCATTAGATATTGTTATGAAGACTTTAAATCCATAAAATAATTTTCGTGCGCCACATTGGGAAAACTGCCCACTGTGCGTTGTGCACTGCAATTGCTCTTGAGGCAAAGTTCGTCTACTCATAGCATAGTCAATTTCATTGACACAACTGTAATTTAAAATTTTTTTGTGTTACATTTACGATTTTAAAATGTTTTTAACATGCTAAATTCAACAGAGAATAAAAGCACAAGATAGTAAGTGTAACAGAAAATTTCAAATTTAGTGAATCTAGAAATAGGTATGTTTTATGTTCTGAAATAGTGGTATGCAGAACATCGTCTGTAAAACGGCATTTTTGAAACAAATCGCAAATACTCTTGTCAAAAAAGTGTGTGTGAACCACAGTGAAATCATTAAAATAATTATATTTGTTTAAAAACCGATTGTGTAGATGACTCCAATTGAACATGCACATTCTACTAAAAGCAATATCTTACAATCCTAATATAAGTTCCTTGTCATTCAATCTGCAACAACAGAGCACACATTAATGCTGCTTTAATGTTACTTTTTTGAATTACACGTATAACTAAAACATTTACAAAATTATACAGTACAAAAGGTATTTTTTCGTAGTAAATAGAGTTTTGAGCTCATAATATTTAGTTTTATTTTCCCAATAATAACAAGTCAAAATTATTTGACGGCACGTCTATACCTCAAACACTTCCTTAGAAAAAAATGGCACGTTGATCCATAAAGGTTCGCCACCCCTGTTTTACACTGTCATTTTTAGACAGCGGGTTTTTTTTTTAAATGTAAAATCAAAGAAGCCGCTAAATGTATTTGATGTTTTTTTCTTGTAAGTATTTGTTAGGTATCCTGTCATCGCAATAAATATTAAGAAGTACTAAAATACCTGTTTTTCTTTAATCAAAATTACTTCCGACTTTTACCATAAAATAGCTCAAATACCCAAGCTTCATTTCTCTCTTGTGGCAACATAAAAATTAACTTTTTATTTTCCTTTTCTCGTCATCTCTATACCGAAGAACACCATTTCGCAAGCCGAAAACCCCCAAAAAAAAAATGTTTGGGGGAGTGAATATTTACGTCGCACTGTTCAGCTACACGAGGGTTTTTGGGGCGGGTGTATTTTGAACCATGTCAAGTGACGAGGACTGGCCCCAAAAGGGGGGGTCCCGGGGGTTTGACCCCCCCCCCAAACCCCTTTTTTTTTTTCCGTTGATTATAATTCTAAGTTTTAGTACGTAAAAATTTTAAATTTTGTATTTTTTATTAAAGATTAATTTTTTTTAATTAATGCTAATTTTTTATTCAATAATAGTTTTACTGTGTTTGTTTCCCCAAAATGACAAAATCAAAAGGGCATGATACAAGAATGGTGAACTTTTTGACCCCCGGACCCCCCTTTAAAAATTCTGTGTGCGCTACTGGACGAGGACGATACCTGAACTGGCACTCCCCTCTTCTAACTACCACACCACACCAAGGGGCAGTGGCGTAACGACGAATACCAGCCCCCCCTGGAAAATAATTTTAGGCCCCAAGTCCAAATTCGTACTTGATGTCAGTCGAGCTTTGGGCCCCATAGAAGACCTGGCCAACCCGTAATGCAGGGGTTGCGGGGATGTACGTTACGCCACTGCCAACGGGAGGACGTTTGAGCTCTTGACAGATTTAACGTGCATAGGTCCCCTACACGGCGGGTCTTCAGTGGTACTGGGCTCGAACTCATGACACGCCAGCCACGAGTCCGTTACCTTTACCACTAGGCTACTGCGGCCTAAAAAAAAATGTTTGGATTCTCAATAACGTACAGTTTATTGAAATTTATAGTCACGGCATTTATCTTAGAAATGGTGATTAGAATGGTATACTGTATTGATAAAGATGGCA
>BMAV01007962.1:0-11895 GCA_019973955.1 Trichonephila inaurata madagascariensis
TTGACTCTGAAAAGTTGGATGCAGTTTTTGCAATGAAAATGAATTATGCTATCAGAAAGTTAAGCAAAAAACGAAACGCTGGAAGCGAATAAATTTGCAGAAGATGCTTTGAATATTAATTCACATCTTAAAGACATGAGAAGTTGTTTATTTGATCTTTTTTAGAACTAATATCCTTTCATTCTTTGACTTTTCCGAACGAACCCCCAAAATTGTGTATCATTACAAAAAGATATTTGTGAAGATAAATTCTAATTACTACTTTCGTACTGTTCATAAATTGAAATTTAGGTAAAAGATTTCAAGATCGCAATTGAAAACCATATAAAAGGAGCTGAACGCTTCGTGCAAATACTCAAATGTATACATAAGGACAGGGACTACAAGAAGTGAATAGGGCAGGGAAGTAGAAATGTCTGTGTTGATTGAATGATTGTTTATCAATGACAAAAATATGCTGAAGCTTAAAGGCAATCGACAATGGATCACGTAACTCTGAAGCACGATCTATACTCATGTCCAAAATTAAGGTTACAAACATGTTTTTCGTCATGATTTTAAAATTCCTTCAGTAAAACTGATAGAATTTGTATTTCATATGATTTGAAGAACGAGTAGTACAATATCAATCTTCAATTTAGGAAAAGACACTGTTTAGTGTTAGTTTTTGACGAACCACTTTACTAAGACCGTTCCTGCGTAAGGGAATTTTGCCTCTATTTTTGTGAATGTTGCATTAAAAGAAATCAGTATGTATGTTTAAAGTGAGAATGACTTCTCACAGTCTTTTAGATAATTACTTGAGAAGTGGAGGCCTTGCTGGATTGGCCAAGCTGGCCAATACAAGCAAGTGTGGCTCGATGGTTACAAGTGGCCCGAAATTAATCTCCCCCTTATGGAATCAATTCGAAACTAGTCGCACTGTCACCAGGAAGGTCGGCCAAGATCACCAAACAATATTGACACCAGCACTGGATCGCTATTTGGCATTAAGGGCGCGACAACATAGGCCAGGGATGGCGAACCAGTGGCACGCGTGCCATCAATGGCATGCGATACAATATTTTGGGCATGCCAGTGATCAAAATTGTTTGCATTTTTTTCAACTTAACAAAGTTCACGATGAAGTATTACGAACAAGCGCTAGTGATCGGTCACGGAACGGCTGGGTGCACACTCGTTTATTATTGTCTTGCCTTAGTTACGTCGTGGGTTACAGTTGCTTACGATGCAAAATTTGTCTACGCATAACAAAGTCAATTTTATCGACACAACTGTATTTTAAAGTTTATTTGTGTTATATTTATGATTTTTAACTGATATTAAACATGGCTAGTTTAGCAAAAGAACAAAAAATGCAAGATAGTAAGTGCAACAGAGAATTTCAAACTTGATGAATCTAGAAATATGGCATTATTATTAAAGGCGAGAAAGATTGCCAGAACATCGTCTGTAAAGCATCACATTTTGAAGACAAATCTCACAAATCTTCTTGTCAAAAAGATGAACCACAGCAAAAATAATTAATTGCTTAAAAACCATTTGACAGATGACTCCAATTCAGATATATCTTACAAAGCTAATATAACTGATTTGTCATTGAATCTGCCACAACAGAAGTCACACTAATGTTACTTTAATTTGAGTTACACGCATAACTAAAATATTTGCAACTATACAGAGCAAAAGGTCTTTTCTCGTAAATAAAGAGTTTTGATTTGTTAGTATTTAATTTTATTATTTTCCCAATAATCGCAAGTCAAAATTATTCGACAACACGTCTATATCTCATTAAACATTTCTTTAGAAAAAAGGGCACGTTGATCCATAAAGATTCACCACCCGTGATATAGGTGGACAACGGCTCTTCAGGTTACTTGAGATCTTGCTGCTGTATCTGAAAAAAGAATTTCCAAACAGTCTACAGCAATATAGCAGGGATTGGCCTTTACGTGCGGTGTCTGGTCTGGTGCGTCCCTTTAGTAGAAAATCCCGGATATTGTGGAGCTGAAGATATCAGTTGTAGACATCAAAAGAAAGGAGGCGTGTTCTTTTCAGTGATGAGTCGAAATTTACTTGCAAAAGAGTAAATTCTTGTGTTGATTTTTACGGGGAGAAAATTGTGGAACCCCTTCATCCCCTAAGTAACACATATTGGGAAAATAATTTTGTGGCATAATTTTGGGAGTTTTCCCCCCTTACATCATGGGGTTCTGTTAACCCACAGCTATAGGGAAGATCCGGGAACCCTATGTGAATTTTTTTTCTGGAGGCTATGGGCCCGAACTACATTTTTATGTAAACTAGGGAAAAACCCCGTTTTTCCCACGGGTTGAAAAATTAAATAATACATACTAAAGGGGAAAAGGTTTTTAATTTATTAAATTTGGGGGAATTGAATTAAAAAAAAAAAAGCTTTTCCATATTTCACTGAATAAAAAACCCTGTTTCTAAATTTTTTAAATCTGTAATATAATACTTAAAAAAGACTTTTTTTTAAATTTTAACCCCCCTAACTCTCTTGTGGGTTGATTTTGAAAACACCTCTCTTCTCTCAGCTAAAAAAACACATTGTTACAAATTTTGTGTAATAAAACCCTTAAATAGTTAAATAATTTTTATCTGGGTGTGTAAACGTTAATATTAAATTTTTCTATATACAATTTTTGAATTTATTGAAAAAACTTTTTTTATATCAATATTCAATTTATTGAACAATCTCTCTATATACAATATATTCAATTTATTGAATAATCTCCCTACATACAATATTCAATTTAATGAACAATCTCTCTAAAATATAATAATAATAAATAATCCCTATTTGAATCGGACGTTGTTCATTATTTTATTGGTTTTAATTTTGTTTTCGCGAAACCCTATTTGTTTTTCTTCCTAAAATAAAAGTAGCCTAAGTTACTCCTAGTAATATCAGCCATCTGCCAGTGAAAGTTCCGTCAAATTTGGTCTTGCTGCTTCAGATATTAGCCGGAACAAGCAGACAGATAGACAGAGAAAAATTTAAAAACTTGATTTCTTTATATATAAATACCGTATATACTTTTAAATGCATTTAGTAAAAAGCTGTTAATTTCAAATTACAAGCACACTTCAATTCTATTTATTTGTATATATTAGTAGGATTTGATTTTCTTTTAGGTATAGAGCTAAAGGGTGTAAGTGCACATTTTCACCTAAAAATATTTATTTTAGAAACAACTACCTACGTACTTGACTAAATAAAACAACCTGTTGGCTCTGCGATCACAGCCCCCATCACACACTCACACTTGTACAATCACTCTTGCAAGACTAACATTTATTGTGACTGCTTTGTGCAGTGTTTGGCAATGAAATAAACAATAGAGGTATGAAATTGGCTTACCTCTATTTAAAATGCAAAGCCTTGGAGAGTCAAATGACGTAAAACACAAAAACTTCCTGATTTAAGTTTAAATGCTGTCAATGTTATAGAAAAATTGATGTTGCTCAGTGTTCCTGAGAGAGAATGAAATCATTGGAATAATGATAAACGTTGAATGCAACAGTTCAAAACAGGTCTTAGTAACAGTAGGGTGAAACGAATCTGCAAGCAGTGGGGGGGGGACTCGTGACCTTTGACACTGTCGATGGGGTGAGGAGTGGGTAGGGTGAAACGAAGCCGCAAGCAAGGGGTAAGAGAGATGCATGACCTTTGACAATGTCAATTGTGTGAGGACTTAAAATCAATAAGATCAGACATGAATGGGAAATATCGCGAGTGTCAGTAACCTAATCAAACAAAAAAGTTTGATATAACTGCTAAAAATGTTGAGATAGAAAGCTCGCAAAATAAAACAATCCCTATTGAATAAAAATAATCCCTATTAGGACATTGTTCACTCTTTCATTGGTTTTAATTTTATTTTCGCGGAACTCAATTTTTCTATAATAAAAGTAGCCTAAGTTATTCTTTATAACATTAGCTATCTGCCAGTGAAAGTTTCGTCAAAATTGGTCCAGACGTTTCAGAGATTAGCCGGAACAAACAGACAGATAAAAATTTTGAAAATTGATTTTTTCATATAAGTACCGTACATACTTTTAAATGCATTTAGTAAAAAGCTGTTAATTTCAAATTACAATCAGACACTTCATTTTTATTTATATGTATAGATAATGCGCTGGCACACAGAATCCGCATTGCTGATGAATTTCGTGAAGGAGCGGATATTCACCGTATGGATTGACCCTCGAGGTCTCTCGATCACAATTCCACTGAATATTTTTGAGATGGCTTAGGAAAAGCTCTTTCTCAGTGCAGCTCCCTTTCCAGGACCCTCCAGGAATGAAAAGTCCCGCTTTTGGAAAAACGGGCTTTGTTGCCACAAATACTTATTGACACTTTCATAAACAGAGTGCCTGTTTGTTGTGAGGCTTTTATAGCAGTTTACAGAGTAGCCCACTTCATATTAGACAGGCTTTACCCGAGGTAAATACTTTATCTCTGATTCAGGATTTCATATTTTTTTTATATGACTTGTATCTAATCTCACAATTAAGATCTTTTCGATATCGTTATGTTGCTATGTTCTTTCTCACATTGCAATATGTTTCAGTGCAGAAATTTGTGGCAATACAGTGAATAGTTCATAAGTTTTCTAAGCTGTTTTGTTAGTAACGTTAATTTTGGACATGAGTGTAGCTACGAGGACGATACTTGAACTGGCACTCGACTCTCCGAACTTTCACAACACGCCAGCGTGAAGGCTTTGAGCCACGACAGATTACATTTGCATCAGCTCCTTCTACACGGCAGATCTTCAGTGGCACCAAGACTCATACTCATGAATCATCGGCCACGAGTTTGTGGCCATGAACACTACGTTAACGCGGGAATAAATTGTCTGAATGAAATTTATCAATATTTTAACTGAGCTCACTAACATTTTGTGTTTTAAGTATTTTGTACCCTTTGTTATTTTTGTATGATCCCATACCTCCTTGATTTCTTGGTCTTGTAAGCAATAACCTTGTTGCAGTCAAAAAATTTCAGAAAAGGTTTCTCTTTCTCACGTTAAATTTTTTACAATAATTTAAATCATATAAATGGCATATATTTAAAAAGGTCTAACACAGGATTCAGATCGATTTTCTTTTCTAAATTAACAATGCGTGTAGCCTTGCAATTTGAGAAACTAAATGTATCTCACTTTGCCTTTTTATAAACTAAATTCAATCATAAATGCAGTAAATAAATTTAGCATTTGGAAATCTATATCTATATAGAAAATTGCGATACTTAAAACCTTATTTTAAAAAAATTCTTATTGCATCAAAGATCATCAAATTTTTTCCATCAATCACTCATGTATTTATTACATCACATTAACCTCATAACAACCTAACAGTTACTGTGTAATATTCCAAATAACGAAAATCAACTCAGAAATAATTAAATAACACAACTTTCCTCTTCTACAAAACAAAAGGAAATTCTCACGAGGGAAATTTAATAACAGTCAAAAAGAAAGATATTCAACCCTTTATCAATTAACAGTTGAGTAAATTAGTTCTATAATGTTTACTAGAAAATACCGCGATGAAATCCGAAGAGAGTATATAAACGAATTTGCTGGAAAGAGAATGCGCTCTGAAACTAATTTAAAAAAATTACATATTTCTATTATTCCAATCAACAAATGACTAATTTTAAACGTATATTCATCCATTTCCTGAACATACGAATTCCTGAATTAATATCTACAAGTAGAATAATACTTTTCTGATTAATTTGATTGCGATATACAGGATGCTTTTGTTGGCAGAACAATGCAATTATAGCTGAGTGGGGAATAAATCCCCACAAGGAGAAAACGCGATTTCTTTCATTCCGAAGTCTATTGTATTTCGTTCTTTGAATCTCGGATTGATATTAATTGTGTGCTTAGTTATAATCTAGTACATAGCTTTCTTCGAATATATAAAACATATGAGTAGAAAATGCATACAGTTAATGACTTTTAAAAAAATGATTTTTCTATCGTTTAAGAGGGATATATTACCCTTAAATATGACTAAAATACCTAATTTTTCAATTCCAACTATTAGCTCATACTCTCTATATATTTATTTATCTTGGTGGAATTTTCATTCGTTATTAAAATACATTTAAAGCGCTCCATTGTGCTGAAATTTTACATACATGATTGTTTTAGACGACAATACAGTCATTTAATTATAACTAATAAAATTTGGGAAAAATTTAATTATTCAAAAGAATTAAAAAATACAGCCCCCGTTGGCATCTTTTTTTGGCGACTTAGGGCCCCTTTTTGGCGACTTTTTGGTTTTGCCCAGAATTTTAAAAGGTATCCAACTACTTTTCCGGAAACCCGGTTTTTTGCAAAAGCGGTAAATGGAAAATTTTATGATTTTAAAAAGCAGATTAGACAATGTATAAAAAAATATTGGGTTAGAAATAACAATAAAAATTATTTGAAATATTTTTGACAAAAATTAACAGAAAAACCTTTTTTTCCAAAATGTTCCCTTTTCAAATTAAATGTTTCCCTATTGTATAAAAATTTTTTTGCCTGTATATGGCTCAGCCCTTTTTTTGTCGGGAAGGTAACTGGGGAATTTTTTGGAAACCATAATTTTGGAATTGGAACCCATTTTTTTCAAAAGAAAAAAAGGGGAAATTTTAAGAAAATACGCCGATAATTTTTCAAATAGTTTTAACTCTGAAAATAATGGCAAATTTTTAAAAAAATCATAGTTGAGCCTCTAACGGGGTTTTTGGGCTATATACGGGTTAAAATTTAAAAAAATTTAAAAAAGGGGAGAACTTTTGGGAAAAAAATTATTAACAATTTTAAAAATATTGTATTTAAATAAATTGTTTTCCCATAATGCCCTTAAACAATTTTATCCCTTATTCTATTAAGTGACACAAAATATCATGAAAATTATGCTTTGTCCCTTTTTAAAATCAGGGTTTCCCGGGAAGGGGCATAAAACGTTTTCCATTCCCCGACCTCACTGATCATTTATTATGCATCATACAAATTTTTTTTTTTCAGACCTTAATTTTTAAAAAAATTTAAAATTTTTCTTCCCCCGTTTTCCTGTAAAAAAAATTTTGCGCAAAATTAAAGATTACCTCATTATTTCTGATTATAATTAAAGTGATGAAATAATTTTTACTTAAAATACTGTAGATTCTTTCCGTTCTTTTCCAACGAAAACTACTCCGTAATGTAAAAAGGAACACAATGCTAGTTAGATACTATTCTTCTGAGAGAAAGTAAAATGTTATAAATTTTGTTTTATGTTATAATAATATGGATGAAAAAAATAGGGTTGCCATTTTGGTGAACTTACCACTTTTGGCGCCAATTTTTTCCCCCGTCAAGGGTTTTCAGGTAAGGGAAACCATGACAGGACAAACAGCTGAATCTTCCCCGGGGATTACATTTTAAAAAAAATTTGGAAAAAAATTTTTTTTTTTAAATTCATTTTTTACTATTGTCTTTTTTATGGTTCCTCGAAAAATTTCTCTCATGTATTGAATGCAATTAATCCTTAACCCAGGTTAAGGTGTACACTCGTTACTATAGTCAGTGGCCACGTGAGGTGACGGATTCATCCCAATTTTTTTTAAGTAAAACTTCTTTACGCCAAACGGTGAGGTTTTGTTGGTGAAGGCGGGGTGGCGTTTTACGAAAAAAAATTAGATCGGGAGAGGCGAACGGAAGTTGAGAAGAAGGTATAAGTTAGTGAAAGAAATTTCAATCAGTAGTTTGAGAGTTTGCTAGCGTTCCGCGAACGGTGATTTCTTGATTATTTCTTAATTTCATTTTGTTCTTGAACAATTTTATAAATTAATATTTTGTTCAATACATTTAATATTCTACATTTAAAGTCAATAAAATTGTAAATTCACTTTAAAGTTCATATTTTGTGAATTAGTAACTTCGAACACACGGACATTTTATTGCGATATATTCGTAAAATCGATATTGGCCAATCTTCTATTGGTGATATATGTGCTGCTCACTGTGTTTAGGACGATGGATGGATGGATTGATTGATTGATTGAATATTAAAAGTCGCACTGCTCAAAACGAGGGCTTTTGGCGACGGACCACGTAATTTGAACCCCCTGGTCAAATGACGTGGACGACACCTGAAGGGGCCCCCCCTCCTCTACCCATCCCACCCCCACCAACGGGGGGGCGTTTGGGTCTCGACAAAAATTTCGGGGCATCGCTGCCTAAAGGTGGGTCTTCGGGGGTACGGGCTCCGGAAAATCGGGGAAAGGCAAGCCCCGGTCCCATACCTATACCACTTGGCTCCGCGGCCGCCCCGGGCGATGGAACAAACATCGTAATGGTTTTCTTACATTTCGCCCAAAAAAAAGGGTTTAAAAACAGACATCGGGCAGGGGTTTATTTCAGTTTTCTCTAATATCTCCCAAATTTTTATTGAAAACATCTATTCTTATTTCTCATACCATAAGCCCTTTTTTGTCTCCCGGGCTTACAATCAACCACAGTAATTACTGATGTTTTCCGATGGGGAAAATAATAAAAAAAAATAAAATACAATCCAAAAAAATTAATTGGTTAATGAAAAACCCCTAATAAATTTAAATATATTTTTTAGAAAATTTAAAATATTTTATCCCAAAATACGTATATATTATACATATATATACATACATATAAGATGGAGCTAAAGAAGTTTTACTTCAGTCGTGAGGGTTTAAAAAACCCCACTTGTTTTTTATAATTATTTTTATTACACACAATAGATTGCAATTCCAGTGAATAATTTAATTAATTAGGAATTATATTTAACTACATTTAGGAGTTTTAACTTTTTCTTTGATAATTTGATAAAAAGTCTAATCAAACTGAATTAAAATGCTTTAAAAGTACTTGACTTTAATAAAGGACAGAAGTCAGAGACACTTTATGCTAACATTACAGAAATAATATTTGCAAGCAAAACTGTCATATTTTGTTCAAGTTATTGTAGTTTTATTATCCTTTGATGATCTACAAATAGCATGCTGAACATTTTTTTTTTTTTTTGCTTTTATCTTTTTTACAGGGTGCAGTGTTTCTTGTGGTACTTTTATGGCTTCAGTATTTTTTTATGGAGTTTCTCATGTAGCATTTGAAAATGTCCCTTTCGAGTTAAACGTTTCCTGTTCATCGCTTTTCGGAAACTTCCTTTTGCTATCATGATTATTATCTATTACTTCAAAACAGGTTCTCCCCTTTCTTGATCACTTATTTTCATAGTTTCAATTTCCTCCATTAAGATGGCCATTTCTTTTTTTATATTCCGTTCATACATGGATAAACCATAATGAGTCGTACAACAAAGCAATCTAAACATCTACGTCGTTCACAGGGGAAAATATAAACTGTTCATAGAAAATTTTTGGAACAAAAGTGGTCACACGGGGAACTCAGTCACCCAAGATTGTAAAAATGTTTGCCTCTTTCAAAAAGTGGGAGATATGTGACAAACACATTTTAGTTCTTGTAAAGATTGTTATACAGGAGGATACTGACAAGGCCATTGGTAAAAACAAATCGTTTACCCAGAATTAAAGATTTCGTGAGCCTGGGGTGACTCTGTGCCCCACGTGACTTCTCTCGGGTGAATAATATTAGTGGGTAGGATAGACCTTTGAAACTGATTTGATGATAAATTTGCTGACTAAATTTCTTTATTACATTTTGCATATAGAAAGTTCCTGAATAAATTGTACTTTACTTTGAAAGCTTGTATAAATGGTTTCCGCATTTTTAAGAAAATCCGCCGCGTAACAATATGTGTATGTAATTTTGGAAAATGAAATATTCATTGATACATTATTAAAATATAATAATTGAAAAATCCCAATGTATTAGAAAAATTATAAATTTCAAATTTTTAAAGTATTAATGGGTAAAATTAAAAAAATAATTATAGTAATAATAAGAAAAATCAATACTATTTTAAGTATTGTAATCACTTGACTGGGGTTCAAAATAGCGAGTTCCATCACCAGTAGCATTCGTGTTGCTTTTAAATGCGATGTTAGCGAACAATTGATATTAAGCAAATGGATTCCTTCTTAAGGAAGGTTCCATAACCTCTGGCAATAAAGTTCGGTGAATAGTCTTGGAACATTAACGTAAATGAAATATTAGTGAAAGTTGCCTTACCGTTCTTAGAAATAGTTACCTCTCATAACTATGGACCACTGAGATACGCTATAGATGTCTTGGAAACTTTGAAAAAAGTATTCTTTTGAGATGGAGTTCAGAAACCTCGTCACGTTTCGTTTTGGATGTCAGAAATATCGTCAAATCTCATTCTTTTGAAAGAGAGTTTGAGAGTCGTGGGAATAGGAAGAAGTCTGGAAGATTGAGATCTTGAGAGAATGGTGGATGTTCAACTTGCATCCCCCTCCCTTCTTTTTTTGACAGGAACTGCTTGACGATATTGAATGTGTGAGGGTGACCATTGTCGTGCACAAAATCATGAGCCTTGTGCGTACTGGGGTCGTACCCTGATTAGACGTTCCATGAAACGGGTCAAAATTTCAATGTACCTTGCAGCATTCATGGTCCAGCTATAATGCACACAATTAATCGATGATCTTTCGTGATTAATTTACTCAATGTTTTCATTACTGACTGGTGTCGCCGGTTTTCGCTACGGGGGTTGTCAGAAACATTTTCCCGGCCTTCTCGAAAGAGGGCGAATCACTCATTCACACACTTCATGGATAGTGATTGATCTTCATGAACACATATCAGCAACGAAAATAAGTTTGTTGTCTTTCCAAGGGTGTCTTTCCAAGCTTAAATTGATCTTTTGTTCGTTCCTTTTCCTCTTCTCAGTTAAGAACCAAAAGCACTAAACAAACACTTTGTAAAATTTCTATTACACAGGACAACAACCGTGGTGGGAGATGGTCTACACCTGCCACTACGCGTGTGCAGCGTTTTGTCTTACCAGTGTTGCCAGATCGGCAGTTCTGACTTCATTCAACGAACTTTATTGTCAGAGGATGTATAAGGAGTAAACATATGTTCTTTTGAAAAGGAAACAAATTGAACGAGTTCTCAATGAGTTTTATTTTCTCTAAGGTGCAGGGTTTTGGAGAACTTCTATTGTTGTAGAAATTCATATTTCTTATATATAATATTATGGTTCTTTTTTTAAAAAACAAGCAATATGATATTTTTTTTTCTTATCCGCATTTACTCTGAAATAAAGACAATTCTCTAACCTCCACGATTTCAGGTTGTGTGAAATATATTTGTAAAAATATTTTATATGGTATGTCAGAAAATAAACAAAAGAAAAAGTTTCATTACAAATTTAAAATTACTATATTTTATGAATTATTTGAGTATGCCTCATAAATAGTTTTCTATTCATACAAGAAAACACGATGCCCATTTCGCTGAAGGCAGTAAAAGAAAATTTTTCAACAGTAAAAAAAAGAATAAATAGCAAGTGAGCATTTTGTAAACCTTTATTTGATCAAGACATGGAAATAATTTCACAATAATGGAACCAGAACACATTTTTCTTTGCATAGCCTAAAGAATACTGATAGTTTTAGATATTAATGCCTAATCAGCTTTTTGATTGTGGTGAGAAAGAATTTTTTTATCAGTTACTTTTGTTCTTTTTTTTTATGTTTCACTCTCTTCCTCACCCGAGAGAGGAATGGGAACAAAAGAGACGATCCCAGATGGCAGCTAGGATAACTTTGATGGCTTTTGTCATCTTCTCTAAGTGGATTGAGGTGTCGTTCAAAGGAAACTAACAGGCCTCATTCTTTATTTTTTCTGTCATTGTATTACTTTTTTGTTCTATTTATATACTTTAGGGGTT
>BMAV01007963.1:0-14482 GCA_019973955.1 Trichonephila inaurata madagascariensis
GAAAACCCGAGCCCTTTTAAAAAAAACCAAAAAAAACCCTTTTTCCGGGGTTATGAAGATTCAAAAAAACCCATTTTGTTTTTTTTTTAAAAAAATTGGGAAATAATTTTTGGGTTAAAGGGGGGAAACAAATTTGTTTTTAAAAATTTTTTTTTCCAAAAATTTTCCCAAAATAAAAAATTTTTAAGGGAAACGGAAGGGGCCCATAGGGGCCCCTGATTTCCCTTTCCCCCCCCTTTCACTTAGGAAACCCAAGATATGGAAAAAACGGGGGGAAAAAAAAGGCCCGGGTTTTTTTTTGTCAAAAACCGGCCCGTTGATTACAGGGACAAGGGGGGGGCCCCTTTGGACGGAAAAAACCGAAAGACCCCCGATTTCGGGGGAATTTTGGGAAGAATTCTCGTGAATCTTTCAAAAAAAGGGAAAATTTTTAAAAAAATTTTCTTTTTTTTTTTAAGTGTTTATAAATGGCATGACCCAAAGGGTTGGGTTTTGATTTTTCCCCCTTACTTTAGGAAAAAATTCAAAAAAAATGGGGAAGAAAAAATTTCACGGTTTTTTGGTCAAATTTGGGTGAGATGACATAGAGATGCCTTTGGTGAAAAAAAAGGCAATTTTTCCTTAAAAAATTTACTTATTTTTGGGAAAAAAAGGTTAAAAAGATTTTTTTGGGTTTTTTGGGTTTTTTTTAAATAAAAGGGCATGTTCAAAAAATTTTGTTTTTATAAAAAAACCTACTCAAAAAATTCATAAAAATTTATAATTTTTTATAATAATTTAATTGGATTTTTAAATTTAAAATTGCAAAAGGGCTTTATATAAATTTAAAAAATTTTCCAAAAAATTTTAAAAAGGGATAGAAAAAAACCCCCAAAACCCAATTTTTTTAATTTTTAAAGGGAAAATTTTTTTATAAATTTTTTCCCTTTTTTTAAAATTTTAAAAATTTCCTTTTTAAACATTTTTTTTATTTTTTGAAAAAAAAGGGGTTATTAATTCGAAAAGGGGAAAAGGGGGGCAAAAATTTTTTCCAAAACCCAAAATTTTTTTAAATTATTTTTGGGTGAAAATTAAAAAATTGGCTTATTTTTTTTTTTGGGGATTAAAATTTTTAATTTTTTTTTTTTAAAAAAAATTTTTAAAACAAAGGGAAAAACAAAAATTTTTGGCTTTTGGAAAAAAATTTTTAAATTTTTCCCAAAAATTTTTTGGGGGAGTAAAAATAAAAAACCCCCTATTTTTTTAAAATTTGGGAAAGGGGAAAAAAGGGAAAAAATTTTTTTTGTTTAAAAAAAAAATTTAAAAACCAAATGACTAAAAAAATTTTTTTTATTTTTTGGAAAATAAATTTTTTTTCATTTTTTTGGGCGAATTTTTTTGTTTTTTATTTTGTGTAATTTAATATTCCAAAAAAAATTAAAAGAAGCTAAAAACCAAAAACCCATTTGGGTCAAACCAAAAGGGGCCCAAAAATTTTTTGGGTTTTTTTTTAAAAACAAAAAAAATTTTTTGGTTTAAAAACCTATTTTCCCCCAGCTTTTTTTATTTTTTGGACAATTAAAATTAAAATTTTTTTAATTAATTTTAAAAAGTTTAACAAAAATAAAAAAAAACCCAAGAAAACCCAAAAAAGGGGGTGAAAATAAAAAATGTTTAATTAATATTAAATTATAAAAAGGAAGGGGAGAAATAACAAATTTAAAAATTTTTTGTTTTAAAAAAAATTTTTTATTTTCAAAAAAATTTAAAAATTTTCTTTGAAAAAATTTTTTTAATAGTCAAAAGGGGGCCCCCCAAAGAAATCCTTTAAAATTTATATTTGTAAAAAATTTAAAAGTAAACAAATTGAAAAATTTTTAAGGGTTTTTTAATGTTTAAAAATTAATTTTTTTAAAAGATGATAAAATTTAAAACCCTGTTTTTAATAAAAAATTTTTTTAAATTTACATTAATTTGTATTAAATTGCCTTTCACTTTAATTTTAAGTTAAAATTTAAAAATATTTTTTGGGGGGAATTTTTGGCTATCTTTCTTTTTTTTATTTTTGGGGTTTCCCTTTCTTTTTTAAAAGGGAAACCCCTTTTTTTTTAATTTTAATTAAAAATTTTTTAAATGTGCAAAAAAATTTTTTTTGAAAAAAATTTTTTTCCTTATTAAAGGGTTTTTTAAATTTTTTCAATTTGATTTTTTTAATTCAATTATTTTTTAAATTTTTAACTGTTTTTTAAATTAAAATTTTTTTTTAAAATTTTTACGTTAATAAAAATTATTAATGTTTTTTATTTTTCCCCAAATTAAAAATTTTTAAATTAAAATTTTTTAAATTTTTTTAAGCTTGTTTTTTATTTTTTGGGTTTTTGGAATTTTTATTTTCTTTTTAATTAAAATTGTTTTTTAAAATTTTTTCAATTTTTTTTTATTATTATTCAAGTTTTTTTTTATTATTATTAAAATTGTTTTTTTTTAAATTATTCAATTTATTTTTTATTTTTTAAGGTTTTTATTTTCTTTATTATTCAAAGCTGTGTTTTATTATTATTAAAATTGTATTTTTTGTTATGGGGCTTTGTATGTTAAATTTAAGATGCTAATTTTAAATTTCTATTCAATTTTTCTATTATTTAAATTTCTTTTTTTATATGATTTGGTGTAAAATATTTAGTTTTACTGCCATTTTTTTTACCAAGCCATTTTGAAATTTATATTTTGCTGAATGGCAACAATTTTTTTCCTTAACTTGTTTTGTAATATAATCTGTGGGGAAATGTTCAATTCCTGTACTTTCCCTCCTGGGAAAAGGATCCCCGGGGAAGTTTCTGGATTTTTAAACCCAATAGGTTAAAGTTGTTAAGTTTTTAAAAAGAAAAGAGTCATCTTTTTTAAAATCCCTGTGGTGGAATAGAAAACAAAATTTATACTTTTTATTAATAATATCTACTTACATGAAAAAACAAGCCCTTGTTTTTTTTTGGGGGGAATTTTTTTCACCAGTTTTAATTTCAAATTCCCCAGTCAACAGTTAAAAATTTGTATTTGTTTAACCGAAAAATCCGGCTATAACGGCACCCCCCAATAGGCCTATATTTTAAAAGCTTTTTTTTAATTTTAGGTATTTTCCCGGGTAAAACGCTACCCTCTTTTTTACGAAAATACCTGAAAATATACGTATGTAACACTCTTATCCCTTTAAAACATTTATTCTAGGTATTATCCCAGGCTTTTGAATAGTTATATTTCCCAAAGAACTCCCACTTTTTTAAGGGTTCTCCAAGGTTTGTCATTTCTTTTTTAAAAAAACAGTATTTCGACCAATAAAAAAGTAAAATTTTTTTTAATGCTTTTTTTTTTAATTTTTTTAAAGCTCATTTTTATACCCGGCGTAAAAGGCCCCTTAATTTTTGATCTTATTTTTTAATTTCCCTACATTAGCTCCCCCTTCTCAAAATATTTATTTTTTTTTCTTGGGGGAAAATTTTCAATCTTTAAAAAAATACTTTTAAAAGGGACCCAATTTGAGTTGAAATTTTATATACATGTTTTTTTTTGGGATGATAATAAATTTTTTTAATTAAAATTAATAAAATTAATTGTTTAAAAACCCAAATTTAAAAAAAAATTTTCAAATCACCCACTTTAAAAAAATAAATTTTGGCGACTTGTGCCCAAATTTTTAAAAAAGGTTTTTTTTTTTTTTTTTAAAAGCATTCAGTTGAACTGAAATTTTATATAGCGATTTTTTGGGGGGTGACAATGGGTACTTTAATGATAATTAAAAAAAATTAATTACCACTTAATGTTGTAACCTGTTTTTAATTGTATATACATATTTATATTAATTGTAACTTTTAAAAATAAAAAGTAGCTAAAAAAAAATTTTTTTTTGTTAAAAAATTTTTAAACTTTTTTTTTGTTAAAAGGGCGCGTTATACGCCGGTTTTCTTTTCTTCTATTTCAAAAAATAATTTTTTTTTTTTAAAATACAAATTTTAAAAATAGATACAGTAAATTAAAAACATAAACCCTTTAAAAGCCAGTTCTATACAAAAAATAAACTTTAATTGAGCATTATTTCCGCCCCAATTTTTTTCCCAGGAATAAAATATTAAAAATAGAGCATGTATCCTAGCGCACACATGAAAAAAGGAAACACGTAGAGATAGGCACAATAAGCATACGTAACCTTTAAAAAGCATATCCTTCCTACTTTAGTTACGTATAGAGCCAGAAAAAAAAAGGGCCCGAAACGCTTTTTTAAACCACAGAAAAGGGAAAATTTAAAAGGCTGTTTTCTATTCAGACATAAAGGGAATATTCTTAGAACGCAGGTAGCGCCTCTTATCAAAGTACCAATCTAATGGTTTTCACTCCAAGCTAGATGTTTTGGGCCCGCGTGTGGGAATGAAAAAAAGCATAACTATTGGAAAATTCCTTATCATTTTCGAAAACCAAAAAGCTTTTTTTTGGTAGTTTTTAAATTTTTTTTTTGTTTCATCTGCTGATATCAAACCACGAGTTATGATTTTAAAAAAGTGAAAAGTTTTTTTTTCCCTCTACCCAAAAAGAAAAAAAGTTTTGAAAAAAATATATAAAGGGGGAAAAAAAAGAAAAGACTTTGTGCCGTAAAAAAATATCCATTAAAATATTAATGTCTACTATATATTAACTAAAACAAAAAAAAAGGACACCTTCAAAAATATCTTTTTTTTTCGTTTAATGACAGATAGGGAAAAAAAAAGCGGTTGCCTAGAATATTTTAATATTTGAGGTAGATAGTCGAATATAGTCAGGTGTAGTTAAAAGAAATGTTGATAATAATAAAAATACGAAATAAAAAGGGTTATCGTGATAAGTATTCAGAATAAGAGAAAATTTTTTGTTCTAAATGTGTTTTATTGTTTTAAAAAAGAATTCAATTTTTAAATTTTTTTTAATTTGAAAAAAAAGTATTTTATCGTTTTTTTAGCACTTAGGTTTTTTTTAAAGTTTTGGGCCCCAATGCTCAAATGGAAAAATCAATGGTAAAGAAATTTGATATTACTTTTTAAAACATGTGTGTGTGTGCATCAAAAGTTAAGAAATTAAATTTCAGTACCTACCCAGCTCTTTTGTATCGATAATACGGGGTTTCTATTTACTTTTTTTGAATGAATTTTGCCAATATTATTAGAATTTTAAAAAATTAAAAAAATTTGATTTTAAAAAAAAAAAATCTTGAGACTTTCATAAGATTTAAAACAAGGGGTTAAAAAAATTTCCCATATATTATCATTTAAATTTTTTCCATAAATATTTTAAAAATTTTTTATAAAATTATTAAGGGTTTTAGGTAAAAAATTTTAAAAATTAGTTTGTGTTAAATGAAAGCAATTATTAAAAATTTTATTTTAGTTAGTTTATTTTAAACTTTGAAATTTTAAAAAAGGGTTTTTCGGAAAAAATGAAGAAAATTTTTTAGTTTAAAATTTTTAAAATTGAAATTTTTTAAAGGATATTGGAAAAAAAAAGAAGAAAATTTTTTTTTGAAATAAAATTTTTATTTTTAAAAAAAAAAGATTTTCAATTTTTAGCTTTGGTTAATGGGTTTCATTATTTCCTTTTGAAAAAATTTAAAAAATAAAAATATTTTATTTTAAACAATGAAAAATTTCTTTTTCCATTTTTTTCTTTTTTGGGGTTTTAAAATTTTTCTTATAAAAAAGGGTTTAAACCAAATGAAAAATTTTAATTGGGAAATTTTTTTTTAAAAATTCAAAGTTTGTTTAAATTTTGCCTTTTTGCCTTTTTTTTTTATTTTTTGGTTTTTGTTTATTTTTAAAAAGGGTGCCCTTTAGAAACAAAATTTTTTGTTGAAACCCCGTCGTTTTTAAAAATTTTAAATTTTTTTTTGCCTTTTGGGGAAAATTAAACAAAATTTTTGCTTTTTTGGTTCCAAAAAAAGTTCCCGGGATTTATTTTAATACCCCATAAATTAAATTGGGGAAAATTTTTGGGAAAAAAGAAATTTTTCCAGTTGTTTTAAAATTTAAATTTTTTTTTTTTCGCCTTTTCCCCTTTTCCCTTAATTTTAAAAAACTTAGATTTTTTAAGGGTAAACCCCCTTTAGGTTTTTTCTTCCATAAAGTGTATTAAAAATTTTGGGAAAAGGGAAAATTTTTATCTTATTTTTCCCTTTTTTTATTCCCCTTTTAATTTTTTTTTATTAAAAGAAAAAACTTTTTCCTATCATTGATACTTTAAAAATTAAACTTTTTTAAAAATTGGTTTTGAAATGTTTCCCTTTACAAATTTTTTGAAAAAATTAAAAAAAGAATTTTGTTTCAAAAAGTTTCCCTTTTTTTATTCTGTTTTTTTTATTAAAATTAAAAATTTTATAACCATAAAAAAATTATGGAACCAAAAAGGGAAATTTTCCCTTCCGTTTTTGAAAAAAACCAAATTTTTTAAAAATTTTTTGTTTTTTATTCCCTAAAAAATTTTTATGGCAAAATTTTTGTTTAAATTTCAAAAAAAAGGGAATTTTTTTTTATTTTTTTTAATTTTATACCAATGTATCATTCGGGGCAATAAAAGACAAATGCAAAAAATCATTTAATTTTTACTCTTTCATGTTCCCTTTTGTTTTGGAATAAATTAAAAAAAAAGGGAAAAACAATAGTTTTTCTAATTTATCTTTTTTTTAAAACTTTTTTTTCTTTGATGTTTTTTGTTAGGTCTTATGATAAGAGAAGGGCAAAAAAGTAAAAAAGGGAAGGTCAAAAAAGTTAATACGATTGGCAGGGGGCCAAACTACATGGTTTTTTTTGCAACTTTTTTTTTTTTTTTTTCTGCTGTATTTCACTTTCCCCCTATACAGCAAAGGAGCTTCCTGCAAATGGGAGAAAAAAAAAGGGAAATCGTATACACCCCAAAATTTTAGTCACGCTGATTAAGCAACTAATGGTAACTTCCCGATTGCGAAGAAGTATCCGAGTATGAAAATCCGTGGTAAAAATGAAGGGAATGTTCGGGGGAAAGGTTTGATACCGAAAAATTTAACAAATGAACTATAAAAAGTATTCAGTCTAAGAATGAATTAAATAAAGATGAAGTTGAATCCACTGCCCCATTTTTCTTAATCAACAGCTGCTAATCTATAAAAAGGGACTCCAGGGGGTCACAAGGTATGTAATGGAAAAGGGGAACAGATGTAAAAGTTTATTCAAAGGTGTAATTCATTTCTACAATTGAAAAAAATCATAAAAAGACATTTAAAGGGGAAAAAGGTTTATGGAAAAAAAAATGGAAAAATATTGAAAGTAAAAATCTTCAAGGGATATATTTTGGGTTATTTTTGTTGGGGGGGGGTTTTATAAATCATTGGAGATCAACAAAAAACCCCTTATTGTTATAAAAGAAACTGGTTTGAAGGGACATTTCATGATAAAAGGCCGGAAAATTTTGCTCACATAGGGTTTTTTCATTTTTATGATAGTCCCCTCATCAAAAAAAGAAAAAAATTGGGTAAATTAATAAAAGAGATAAAAAAAAGAAATTCTACCAAAAATTTTATATTCGAATGAAAAATTTTTACTGTAGATGAACAATTTGTAGGATTTCGGGCCGGTGTTCCCTTTTAAACAGTATATACCAAATAAACCAAAAAAAATATGGACTTTATAAACAAAAAACTTCGGAAAGCACCGAAAATCAAATTTACCTAAAAAGAACAAGGGTCAAAAAAGAGAAAAAAAATAAAAAAAGTATTATGTGATATCACTTTTGGGGATTCTTTGGGACAATAAACATTTGATTTTAAATTTTTTACAACAGGTCAAACTTTAAAACGGAAAAAAGATTCCCGGGGCCCCCTTTGAAAAAAAAAAACCCCTAACTTCCTGAATAAATCCAAAAAAAGAAGTTTTACAACTCATTATTTTATTTTACAGAAGCCATGGTTGTAAACTAATCCTAAAAAAAAAACAAAAATGTTATTATTATGAGCATGGGAACGTGGAAAGGGGTTTGCAAAAACCGACAAAAAAATATTAAGGGTTTTTTGATTATAATTTAACTTAAGGAACTGCAAATAATCTTGATCAATTTTAAACCTTTTTATATTTTAAAAAAAAAACAAATCACTGGCCCATGATTGGACCCATAACATGGGGATAAAATTCTTGTACGATGCCCTTTTTTGTATGGATTAAATACATAGTGATTGGAACGAAATAAATTGACGAAAAGGCCATTTTTTTGGGAAAACCGGGAAAAAATTTTTAGTTAAACATTGAAGAAAGGGCCCAAAACCCACCAAAAAAGTGAGGACTCAATAAAAATAGTGAAACGAATACAAAAAAAAAAAAGGGGAAAGCGTACCAAAAGGGATCTGCTGAGAATACTTCATTGTATGTGGGGAAAATTGCAAGGTTTAAACTCTGTCCATCTAACCCAAAGACAACAAAAAAAAGGAAAGTTTTTGCTACCCAAATGGGAATCACATTTTGCAAAAAATCATTTTAAGTCATTACTTTTTCAAATTGTTAAAAAAAAGTAAGGGTTTTTTTTTCGAATATTTTTTTTTGTTTTTTTTATAGATGTTTTGTATTATTATTGTTTTCAATTTCAAATATTTTTTTTTGAATTTTTTTATAGATGCTTTTATATTATTAAACTTTTTTAAACCATTCTATTGTTTTTAAAACCCTTTCTTAAATGAACCCTCATTTAAAGGAAGAAAAATTTTAAATTTCTGAATCTTCCCTATTTACCCCCTTGCTACATATTTTGGGGTTGAACAAAACGGAAGGGGTTTAAAAATAAAAATTTTTTTTAAGAATACCCCCCCCTGAGAATATACCTCCAAAAACGATTTTCAGCAACGATTTTTTTTATTTTTTCATATTTTGGGGAAAACTATTAATGACAAAAAAACAAATCCCCAACAAAAGTTTTTAAAAAAAAATTTTTTTCCCATGATACATAAAAAAATACTTAAACGACTTTTAAGGAAGGGAAAAACTAAATTTAATTTTTTAAATATTTTGTATAGACATTAAATTCCCGCATAAATTATTTACATTAAATATTTAAAGGCGGGAAAATTTTTAGCGTTTTTAAAATTTGAATTTTAATTCCCCTACTTTTGATATTTTGATATGGTTGTCTTTTCACTGAGTCAAAGGAATAAAAATATCTTCCATAGTTCTTATTTTTTACAAGGATGGAAAAGAACACTTTTTTGTGTTTTTTAAATTTTTTTTAAATGTTAAAAAAATTTAACAACACCAAAACGGGGCCCCCCTCCCAGCATGTATTTTACGTATAAATAGTTTTTTTACCCTTTAATTTTTTTTTTTCCCCACAACTTTGGGTTTTATTTTGAAAAATTGTAAATCCATTTTGTAAGATATTTGGAGTGTAATGACTTAAAATTTTAAATTGCCTTAAAAGATCTTTCGTTACAAGGGGATTTTTTTTTTCTCTTGGCACTTTTTGGGACTTGCAATTTTGGACAAGGAAATTACTAGGAAGGGGCTGGAAAAAGGGTTTGGGAAACCCTTTTGGGGAAATTATTTTTTCGAATTTTTTTTTCTGCACCTTGTATTTTAATGATTGTTTTTCGGCAGTAAAATTTTTCGGGTTAAAAGCTTTTTTTCTTTAAAATTAAAACCCCTTGGGGCTTTTTGCAAATTTAAAGGAAAATTTTCCAAACCCAAAAAAAACCCGAAAAGCTGGAAAAAAAAATAAAAAGTTTTGAACAAAAATTTCGTTAAACAAAATTTATATTTGGCTAGGGATTTTTAATAAATACATATCTTAAAAAAACCCCCCTTTAAATGAAACCTTCCCCCCGGAATTTTTCCTTTTTAAAAATTTAATTTGAAAATTTGGGTGTTTTTAAAAATTGTAAAATTTTTAGAATTTAAGTTTCGGTTTTAAAAAAATTTTTTGAAATAAACAAATTTTCCTATTCTTTTTAAACGGGGTTTATTTAGTTTACTAATTAAATTTTTTAAAAATTTTTAGCGTTTTGCTTTCAAAATATTTTCCAAAAGTTATTTTTTGAAAAAATTAGGTGCCAAAATATGGAAAAGGGGTTTCCCAAAAAGATCCTTTTAAGAAACCCCTTTTTTTTTGGCTGTTCAAAAATCCTAAATGAACTAGCAACCCTTTTTTTTTTTTTTTAAAACCAAAAAGTAGAAAAAATTTTTTTTATTGGGCAAAAACGTTTTTTTGAATGAAGGCTTTTTCAAAACAAAACTTTAAAAAAAACCCGATAAAAAAAAAAAAGTTTAGAATTTTTAAAAAAAATTTAAATTTAAGGTTTTTAAAAAGCCATCCAATTAAGGGGATTTTTTAAAAATTGTTTTTTTCAAAAAATTTACCCTTTTTAAAGGGGGATTAGGTTTTATAAATGGAATAGCAAGACTTTCAAAAATTTGAAATTTTTCCTTAAAGAATTTTTGAAAAGGAAATCATAAAATGACATGTTAAAGGAAAAAGGTTTAGGGAAAAAAAAGGGGAAAAAAATATTGAAAGTAAAAATCTTCAGGCATATATTGGATTATTCTTGTTGGTGGTTCTAAAATCTTGGGAAAATCAACAAAAATTTTATTGTAAAAAAGAAACTGGTAGAAGTACATTTCATATGATTGTCCGTCAAAAATTTTGCATCACATAGAAGTTATTCATTTTGATGATATTCCACTCATAAAGAAAGAAAAATTAGATTTTTAGAGAAAAATGAAAAAAATTTACCAAAATTATATTTTCCCAAATAAAAATAACTGTGAGAACAATTGTAGAATTTCGGGCGGTGTCCTTTCAAACGGTAAAAACCAAAACCTAAAATATGGACTTTTTTAACTAAACTTGGGATGCACTGAAAATACAAATTTACACTGAACGGGTAAATCAGAAAAATCAAAAAAACAGTTTATGTGATATCCTGGGTATTCGTGGCAAATAAACATTTATTTTTTACATCTTAGGTCAACTTTTTAAAAAAAATGATTCCATGGCATTTTGAAAAAACCCAAAATTTTCCTGAAAAAATCCAAAAAAAAAGTTCACAGCTCATTATTTTATTTTACAGAAGCCATGAAGTTGTAAACAATCCTAAAAAAAAAAAAAAATTTATTATTATGAGCATTAGCAACGTGGTTAAGGAAAAAGCGAAAATCCACAAAAACTATTAATGATTTTGATTAAAATTCAACTGAAGGAACAAAAATACTTTTGATCAATTTCTAAAAATATATATGAAAAGAAAAACAAATCACTGACCCATGATGATTCTATAACTGCTTGCTTCTGTTAGATGCATTTTTGTATGGATTACAATACATAGTGATTAAGAAAATTTGACGAAACAAAGGCCCTTTTTTGGGAAAACGGAAAAATTTTCCCATACATTAAAGTAAAGCCAAACCTCCCAAAGAAGTGAGGACTCAATAAAAATAGTGAAACGAATACAAAGAAAAAAGGAAACGTACCATCGGATCTGCTGAGAATACTTCTTTGTATGTGAAACTTGAAAGGTAAACTCTGTCCATCAAACAATGACAACAAAAAAAGATGTTATGCTACAATGGAATCACATTTAAAAAACTCATGTAAGTCATTACTTTTTCAAATTGTTAATAAAAAAAAGTTTTATTTTCGAATATTTTTCTGTTCTGTTTATAGATGTTTTGTATTATTATTGTATCAATTTCAAATATTTTTTTCTGATATTTTTATAGATGCTTTATATTATTATAACTGTTTTTAAACTTGCATTACTATTGTTTCAACCATTTCTTAAATGATACCCGTTTTCGCGAAAGTTTATTTTCTGAATCGGTCATATTGACCCGCGCTAAATGCGTGTGTTGAACAGAAGGGCGGGTTTAAAAGTAAATTTGTTTTTAAGAATACCCCGCCATGAGAATATACTCTCCAAAGAGCGATTTGCAGCAACGATTTCTTATTATTGCATATTTTGGGAACACTGTTTAAAACAAAAACACAATTCAACAAAAGTTTTTTTAAAAAAAACCTTTTTAATTTTTTGATACATAAAAAAATATTAAACACTTTTAAGGGAAGAACAACAAATTTTAATTTTTTAAATATTATATGACATTAAATTCCCGCATAAATTATTTAAATTACTATTTGGGGAAAATTTTTTCGCGTTTAAAATTTGATTTTAATTCCCCTCTATGATATTTTATATGGTTGTTTTTTTCGAGTCAAAAGGGTAAAAAATCTTCCAATTCTTATTTTTTTCAAAGGGTGGAAAAGACCATTTTTTTGGGTTTTTTTAAACTTTATTTAAAAGTTTAAAAAAATTTAACCCCAAGCGGGCTCTCCCCTCCATTTAACGTTAAAAAAGTTTTGCATTATTTTTTTTCAACCCCCTTTGGGTTTTATTTTGAAAATTGTAAATCCTTTTTTGGGTTTTGGGGGGCTTAAAATCAAATGGAATTTAAAATTTTTCTTTCGTTACGGGATTTTTTCCCGGACTTTGGCCTTGGCCCTTTTGGGCCGGGCGAGGGTCTGGAAAAAATTAAAAACCCCGCGGAATTTTTTTTTCTGCACCTTGATTTTAATGTTTTTTCGGCGTAAAAATTTTATCGCTGTTGAAGGCTCTTTGTTTTGGGCTGTTAGATTTAACCTCCCTCTCGTCTACGCAATAATGTGTTTTTTGCATAACCTCGTAAAATAAAACCCGTAAACTGTTGAAATATGTTTGTATATCAGATAATACGTTATACATATTATATTGGAAAATAGAATTTTGCAAACTACTTTTTTAAAAAAAGCACTTTATAATGAAACTTCAGATTTTTCAAAAATAATATTCGAAATTTCGAATGTTTTAAAAATCCCAAATAGCAATCAAATTTTCGGCTTTAAAATTTGTTTGAATTTTAAACAATTTACCCATTCTCTAAGACGAAGGGTCATTGATGGTCCATAACATGCTGATAGCGTAGACTGTTCAAAATATTTCGCAAAATTATACGACATTAAATTGGGGGCAAATATGGAGTTCGGTTTCAAAAAAAATCTCAATGACCCTTTTCAATTTGTTCTGTTCAAAGAATTAAATGAACTCATTTCAACCCCCTTTTTTTTTTTTTGGGAAACCAAAAAGAATTTCGCTTACTATAGTCAAAGATCTTTTGAAGGCTTGATGCGAGAAGACTGATTAAAAAATTTTTATTAAAACGACACAAAAAGCCTGAATACAAAGAAATTAAATTGGTTAAAGAACATTCAATTAAAAAAGGGGGTGAATTTTAGTCCGTACTTTTTTCAGATAAATTTACGTTCACTTTTGAAAGTGATTCACGTCGCACCTAATATGGAAGTAACAAAGTACTAATCACTAAAAATTGAATATTCCTGAAAGACACACTAGCAGTTGATGTGGAATCAAGATGTGGGACAGAATCAATGTAGAAAGTCACAAATGATTGTACGTGTTCAGTGGAGGCACTCAAAATAATTTGATTAATGTATGAGTCCTCATGCTGTGTTATGGCAGATAATGACAGCCAGGTATGCTTTCAACCAAATATCTTCTAATAGATTCTAAATAAAGTGTGGCCATCAAGTTCATCTATATTAAATCGGATAAAACACCCTTAGTGTAATCTTAGAAGAGTTGTTGTAACATTAAATCAATTTCCCAAGGGCATGTATGCGATTCAACAACTTAATCTTATCAATGGAAAATCGACGCGAATAGTACATTATGGCTAGATGTTGATATGTTTATTATCCAATTTAAAATTCTTATAAAATAATTAATTATTTCGCTTAAAATGTTTTCCAAAGAAAGGTCTTTTCACAAAAATTATGTAATGTATAAATCATTAATTAAAATCTTTAAATGTAATATATAAAACATAACTATATTAAAAAAATCTGATTTAATATTGTTTAATTTAACTACATTATTTCAAAAGTTATTTCAGAAATATCTTGTTTCTTAACTTTTGGAGGCCTTTATAATATAGAAGCAGAAACAAGTTACAGGATAGCTTTTGCAGATATGAGCAACATTTCAAAATAATAATTCAAAGATATAGGTTGAATAATTATAAATTAACCTTACAATTTCTCTCTTGAAAATAGATAAACGCATTACAATATTACAAATTACCAAGAATTTCGTTCATTGAAAGTACATAAAAGGGAACATGATAACACAATTCAAAAGAACGAAAAATTAACCGAGGCTTGGGTTACAATATAAAATAATCAACATATGAAACTGAGATTTACGGGACATAATTAAAAACAAATTTAAAAAAATTAAATAAAATTAAAAAGATTTTTTTAGAAATGTCATGATTCTTAGAAAAGTAATTTTATAAAATAAATAAACATTAAACAACGAATTAATAATATCAACACATTTCTAATCTAGTAAGTTAGAGAAAATAAAACAATTCTATTATTCACGTATTAGAAATACAAACAAAGGGCCTACAATATTTCATTCAAA
>BMAV01007966.1:21406-35582 GCA_019973955.1 Trichonephila inaurata madagascariensis
ATATAACACATTATGCTCAAAGGTGTAAACTAAAATTTTTAAATTCATTTTCTTTGTAAGTTTCTATATGCTCTGGGAATAATTATAGTATTAAATTATTAATATAGTCTCCATAATATGTGATCAATAAGTTCCATTCTACAATTAGAAATAGAGAATGGGGACTTTTTGTACTTTTTTATATTTTACTCTTCTATTACAGCTTTTATTGTGAGATTTGATTTTGTATCACACTGGATTAGGTAGAAATTCTGGGTCAGTTATAAGCTGTTCTCTCAAAATATGACATGCTTCCTTTCAACTTTCTTTTTTTCCTTCTCATTCTAAATTTTCTGCTAAAATTCACTGTATCAAGTTTCATGACAACCCAGCCAATTCTGTCGTATGTTAAATGATCAGTCATTGGTCTTCAAGCATAAGGTTACAAATTTTCTGGATATCTTCATTAATTTGGGTATTTGACAGCCAATCAAAACAAAGTTTGTTATAAATCAACATGCTGCCATTTTTAGAAGAAAAAAGAAAACATGCACACACATTTGAGTTTTTCTCAAAGCATCGGCTTTCTGTCTGTTTTCAACATTAAAACAATTTCTGTGGAATTTTTCTGTTTGAAGGAATAAAATTTTACTGCAGTGAATTGTTCATTTAGTTGTCACTTAAAAAAAAAATGAAAAACAGTTATAATTAAGAAAATGTTCCTCCCCAGATGATGCCATAGCATTATTGACCTCTCAATTAGGCCCAATACACCTTCGGCAGGGAAAATACATACTGCATAAGCTTTGCTGAGGACAAAGCTGTTCTGGGAATTTTGGAGTACCCTTTTGTAAATATAAATGTGAAGAATTCAAAATATTATTTAATTTAAGGAAACATTTTTGTATTTTTTGTAGATTCTTTTGATAATTTAAATTATCAAAATTAATATCTATAATTTATAAATTTTTTTTTAATTCTTCTTTCCTGGTAATACTTTTCCCCTTTTCTTATATTATATGAAACAACTTAATTCAAATAGTTTTAGATAGTTAGTTCAAATTTGAAATGCAAATAATGAGAAATTATTTATTTAATGTAGACAGTGTCTTTTGATTTTTTTAAAGAAAAATAATTTCACTGTAAATTTAATATTGCTAGTAAAACATTTGTTTAATTAAATGTACTCACAATGTGAAAAATTGTTGGGTAAATATATATAGATAATATGTGAATTATTGAATGCCTTTTCAGTTTGATTGGAGGCTCGGATTATAAGCTTATCTACCGGCACTATGCTACATTGTATTTCGTTTTTTGCGTAGATTCATCTGAAAGTGAACTTGGAATATTAGATTTAATTCAGGTATGTGAATTCTGAGTTTATGTATTTATAATAATATTGAATGGCAGGCTATTAAATTATATCTTTTTTTACTATAGTAATTTTTCTGATTTAGATTAATATGTTTAACTATGTCATTTCACTTAGATATTTTTATTTTCTGTATAATTTTAAAATTGTATTGCTCTAAATCTCTGCATTTGATTTTGCAATAACTTGAATATGTACAATTTTTATATCCATATAAAATTACACCATATTGCAATTACAAAATATGACTGGGTCTTTTAATCATAAAAACAATTATTGTTGGTCAACTGTATGTACTTGTTTTAAAGTTTAAATGTTTTCATCGAATCATTATAAATTTTTGTTTTCACTTTTTGTAAAAAAAATGATCTAAATATGTTTTGTAATTTACAAAGTTCATTTTTTTAAAGTTTGAACATGTTGCGGAACAAAAATTGTTTGTAACAGTAACAAAACAGTTATGGCCACAAACTCTTGATCAGTGTTTCTTTTGAGGCATAGGCTGATGCATAATAAATCTACTAAGGCTCATCTCAAGGCCTCGTGTTGGCATGGTGCGGAGGTTTAGATGGGGGTGCTAGCTCAGGTGTTATCCTCATTGTTTGGCTTTGGTTCAAAATTACAAAGTCTGACATTAAATCGGGGTTAATACAGTCAATCTGTAATAAAAATCATTAAAATTCTTGAAATTAAAGTGATTTAGAGCTTTATCTTGGAATAAATTAAGCTTTTCTTTAAAAAGGTGTGAAAATATTACTTTAACCAAATAGAATGTATTTAATAAGCATACATTTTTATAAAGGAGGCATCACTTCTGTATGAAAAAATTTCACATTGTATGAAATTGTAAAAAGTCTTAAACAGTTGCTCATTTCAAAGATAGTGTTATGAAAAATTTCATATCACAAGCCTTAAGATCTCTAAATATTATTTAATTCAATATTTATTTGTCCATTATGTTTCTGTGGGTTTTTTTATTTATTTATTTTTTTATTTTAAAATAAATTGATACATACACATATAAATTGATTGAAATTTTTTTTTAGCCAGTTTAGACACAAAATGACAGTTCTTGAAATATTTTTTTGTTGTATTCAAACTTTTATGTATTTTTCTCATGACATATATTTATAAATGTTACATTCTTCCTTTTCCCCTTCTTTTTGTTATTAAAATAAAAATAAATGTGGAATGAAGCAATATTGTTTTCATTTATCAGTTTACTTATTGAATTAATAATTAATCACTATATTAATGTGTTTAAAAGTATATTTTATCAACAATTAGAAACTATACAACCATGTATTGTTTTTATTCATATTTTGTTTTCATGTTCTGAATTTAATAAATATACACTGGTCTCTGTTTTTCAAAGTTTGTCATTAAAAAAATATATAAGAATAATTTCGTAGTTTAAATGAATAATAAGTTTTAAGTGAACCTTAGTAAAAACACAGGTTAGCCACAATTTTCATTTTAAAGTAACAGACACTTATAAATGGGTGGAGGAAAATGTGCTAAAATAAAACTTTTGCCACTTTGTGTGTACGTTTTGTACCTGATTTTTGGCATTATATGGTTGTTGGTAATTTCATTGACAATATCCAGGAGAGTGTCTAACCATGTCTAGGAAAAATCATATACTTGATTCTTTAAGGTGACAAGCTGTCAGATGTACAGAAATAGGGTTTGCATTTACTCTACATTTTGTGACATTACCATCGAAAAGTGTTTTGTTGATATTGCAAAGATTTTTTTAAGAAAGCCCATTTATCTCGGCTTGAAAGAAATCCTTGAGAAAAAGAGCCATTGAGAGATTTGTGCTTAGTGGTAAAGTAAAAAGAAAATCATATTTTTTTACAACATTTTCGCAACAAATCAAACAAGTTATTGATCCATATTTGTTTTTCTCTACAAAATAGTCAAGATCCCAATCGTCTTGAAACAACATATATTTTTTAGATATTTTCATTTGGAAGACACACATGAGAGTTAATTAAAAATTAGTTTCACACATAAAATGGTCACTACTCCACTGTTATTTGTTATCACTAACCATTACAATTACAAAAAGAAAAAAAGTTATTTCATTATTCGTACCTGCATGACAATGATAGTGAAATTGATATATTTGATTGGTTGAGTGATAGAATTTATCGCAAAATTTTTAATGCATTGTTCTTAAATAATTGAATTTATGTGCAACGGGTCATGACCTGGCCACTCAGAAAGGTCTGATGGGCTGCAGGTTGAGTATTGTTATTCTAAATTAACCATGAGTTACAACATCTGTGCAGGAGACCATTTTATACTTCCTTAAGCCTAAAGTATAAGAAGCACTATTGTGTATGTGTTTGCATGCATGTGTCAGCTTATTAATTTTTTTGTTGCTTCAGTATCAAGAATTTCCTCTTTTGTGATATGAGAACATTTTATTAGTGTAGGCCTTTATGTAAGATTACTATTTGTGTGTGTCTGACTGAACCAACAGATACATACCCATTTATATTACGGATAGAACTTATTTTCTTGACCAAATAGCAATAGGCTTGCTTCCGCAACTTCATAGAAAGGTCAAAATTCACATTGGACAGCAATCCAGGACATCAGGTGGTCTGGAAGGAACAATGCACAAGATGCAATTAATCCAATATTCTTGCTAGACAGTTACAGATGTAGCGTAATGAAGGTTTAGGCAGAGATCTCTTTGTTGGTGATCACACTGACTTGCATATTGGGCATTCCATATCAATTGAACCTATTGTGAAATAATTTTTTACCTTATGTCTTCCAAATTTCTTATTTTTTTACCCTTGTTTGATGGCAAAATGTAAATTGAAATCTAAAATATTAACGATCCATCTATTGCCGTTTTTGAGTTGCATTGGTTTAAAATTGCAAAGGAAAAAACATACAATTTTAATTACTCAGCTCTATATAAGTTTAAAGAGTGAAGTTATTTAAAAAATAAAGATATCCCTGTCTCCAATATGTCATAGGCTTTAAAATGATATATCGTGTTTAATTTTTCTTTAAATTTTAAAATTTATTTAAGTATTTTGAATTATAATGAGAAAAAACAATAACAGAAATTTCCAAAAAACTTCCTCTAATTGTTTTTTTATCACTATAAACACCCTGGAAAATTTAAACATGGAATGTCAATAAGATAATAGCTTTAAAAAAATGTGTTTTTAATATGTACCTTCCATTTCATTCTAATATGAAAAGGAAGGAAAAAGGCAATCCAAAATTAAGCTATTTAAAATACATATTTTATATCTATTTCAAGAATATCATGGACCCCAATTTGTGTGTATGTTTGATATTTGATTAAATTTTTTTCATATTTTTATTTTCAATTAAGTGAATATTTCCTGTAAAATATGAAGGGGAAAAATGAAATTTTAAACTGAAATATTAATTTTATGTGGCAGTTATTTAAAAACACATTTCCACAGATAAAAGAGCTTCCTTATTTATTCAAATTATAATATATTGTTACATACTAGTAAACATGCACTTTAAAAAAAAGTGTTAATATGCTCAAGCTTGCTGTATTGAGTGACAGTAATCAAGTAACTACTCAACAAATTACCTTATATTATTGCCATTTGGGAGGAACTACATTCAAAAGTTTTGTAATAATATCAGAATGTTCATTAAACAATATTGTTGATGCATATACTTTTCAAAAGAAGCTCATGCTCTATCTTAAGAAGAATGTTAATCCACTTTTTGAAGAAATCTATTACTTTTTCTGATAGCTCAGGTGCTCAATATAAAAATGGATACAAACTTTTGAATTTGTGTTACCTCAACAAAGACTTGAGTATATTTGCTGAATGGGATTTTAATACAACAACTCATAGAAAAGGAGTTTTGAGAGAGAGAGAGACAGTGAAATGTTTTGCACTTAAGGCTAGTTTACAAACTACCAAATTATGACACTACTACAGCTACTTCATTGGTGCCACAATAACTTTAAGTTCACACATTTTTTGTTTTCCTCAAATGAGTATTCAAATCAGAGTTTTCTTAATGTTTTGGAAATGCAGAAACAATCCCAGGAACATTTAAATTTCACAACTTGGTTGTATTAAATAATAGACAAAGTCAGTACTAAACCTTTAGTACTGATTCTGAGTAGTTTTATGATAAGAAGGCATAATGCATCTATGGATATAACTGAAGAAAACGGATTTGTAAGTAGGGATTATTACAAAAAGTGATGGTTATCATATGTATTATCAGAAGACATGCAAAACAAAAGGATAACTGCAGCTTTCTTGCATCCACATGATCCTGCTTCATCATTTGTTTATTTAGGAAATTGGGGCATTTTCACCAATAGGGCAAGAACTAATTTTAACAAAAGTTCACCCATGAACTATTATTAGCTTCATTTTTTTCTATATTAACAATATATGAAATGCTCTTGAAAAATATACAAGAACCTAAAATATTTGTAAATAATTGTAAAAATAAAAGCTTTCTTTCATGTGTTTGTATGAATAGAATTTTTTTCCTCTCAATAATACTTTTTTTTGTCTTGATATTATTTTTCTACAATACTGAGAAAAAAAGGGGGGGGGGGCAGGAATTAAATTAACAATGTGTATAAAATATGATTTAAAGTTAACAGTGTAAAATATTGGTTAAAACCTGAGACATTGTTTTAAATCTTGTTTTAACAAAGATAGTTTACTCTGACAAGGTCTATTTGCTTACAGAAAAAGTATACCAAGCAACTGACATGTTTTTTTTTGTTTTGTTTTTTTGAGTCCATAGAAATCCTATGATGAAGTTTTGTGGAAGTTAATGGAAATGGAGAAGAATTTGTGTGTGTTTCAGATATTTGAAAGTTCTTATTTATAGTAATTTTTCTTTTAATTTTGATCCACAAATTCCTCATGCTATGTATCATATTAAAGCCTATGATATTCTGCACAATTTTTTTTTTCAATATTTTAATTCTATTCTGGAATATCAATATTGTAGTGCAATACAGCAAAAATTGGTTTATTTTAGAATTTTCGAACTCTTATTACATGAAAATAAAGTTAAGTTACTAAGAAACTAGTAACAGATCTATCCTTTCGTATGGTATTTTATATATACTTAAAATGAAAACAATTGAAAATTTTAAGGATCTTGAAAATTGCAATCTTTGACATGGAACCACCCACATGTTCCATGGAGAAACTCTGATTGGTATGAAATATTAGGGCGAGGTCTTTGATCAGTATATGTGCTCATATCCTACAGCTGTTGGTAATGTGTTCTGATGAATGATAATGCACGACTTCACCAAAGTGTACTTGTTAAGGACTATCGATGTAGAACTAAGGATGTTTCGAGTAAATAAGAATGTCCAGAGCTCAGTCTTCAAGCCTTATTTTAGTAGAGCATATTTGTAACTACCTGTACACATTGCTGCTTTAAGTCTTTCTCCAAGGTCATTACATGAGCTGCAATAAGGGTTGTTCTGTGTCTGGACTTCACTTCCCATTTTGATGTCCAATTATTTAATTGACAGAATGTAAAGTAGATGCTGCAGATGCATTGTACTTAGGGGTAGACACATTTCTTATTAGAACCTATTCCAAGACTTTTTTCCCCTCATGAAACTGATATACTGCTTTCTTCAAAAATTGACTTTTCTACTAAGTGTGCTTTTGTAAATCATGTGTATGTTAAATTTACCTAGCTTTCTGTGTCACATAAGTGCACATTTCCACAAAATTTCTTGTTTTTATGTTAACACATTTTTTTATTGGACACAAAAAACAAGCTGTACCTTAACTTTTGGAAACCAGTGTTTAATATTGCTGATGAATTTTTTCTGGACATGAGTTTGTTTCATTTATTAAAGACTATATTATGTAATGTGTTTCAATCTTAAAATTATTTGAAATGTATTTGCATAAGATTTAAATGCATATATTATACATAGTAAACAATGTTTTTTTTTTTTTTAATTAGGTTTTTGTGGAGACACTGGATAAGTGCTTCGAAAATGTTTGCGAGTTAGATTTAATTTTCCATGTTGACAAGGTAATATGCATTTGTATTAAAAAAATTTTTGCTGGAAATTTAATCACTTTAACTGTATTTGCTGTTAATTTCTCTTACAGCAGTTTTTAGAAGTGTACAAAATTTTATTTTTGATTTTTTTAACTTTGAATATAAAAATTATAAAGATATTTGGAAAAATGATACACTAGATAAAATACTGTGATTTCATTTTTGAAATTTGTATATTCTCTTTATAAGTCACAAGTATACAAGGATCATATAGGGGAAGAATCTTCGCTTTGAATAATAATTGCTATTATTACTGAATATGTAGTTTTTAATATGTAAATCACATTATTGTTTATTGAAATAAATGGCTTGAAATAAATATTCATGTTGGGCTGTTAATATTAATTATTTTCAAAAGATTTCTGTAAATATATTATTGGTTCATTTTTTAGTAGTTTTTTTAATAGTAATAAATGTTCATAACAGACCAGTGAATTTTTGATTAAAAAAAAATTGTTTGAGGGATTATTTGTATGTTATTAATTTTTAATTCAGCTTAATTTTTTATGTTCTTTAAATTTATAAGGTTGTTTGCATAAAATATTTGAAATTATATGTTTGTTTCACTCTTGATTCCAATTCATATTAATATATTATCTAATAATATATAAAAGAACTTGTAAACAGTACTATCTTCTAAATGAAGAATCCAAATGAAAAATATCAAGTTCATTAATGCATAAGTTTTTCTTTATTTAAATATTACAAATCATTATTGTGTTGAGAAAATTTTCCCTTAAAATCCATGATTCAAATCCAATTTTAAGTTAAGATGAGAAGCTGATGTTCAAATACTAATAATTAAAAAAATGCTTAAATTTTTTTTTTTGTATTATATTCTTTTGGGGTTAAATTTATACTCATTGTTCTGTTAAACTATTTGTAATGATATAATTTATGTAATACTAATATATATATATATATATATATATGATTCAACTATAAAAATATAGGTGCACTATATATTGAATGAACTTGTAATGGGAGGCATGGTGCTTGAAACCAATATGTCTGAAATCATAACACGCATTGAAGAGCAGAACAAGCTGGAGAAGCAAGAGGTTAGTTCAATTTTTTTATTTAGATATAATGCATTTTATGGTAATGCATTTAAGAATGATTGTGAAGAAGGGGCACATTCCTGTAAATTGTGAAATTTTATTTAATTAGTAATCAAATTTGAAGGAAATATGCTTTAAAAGTTCCGGCTGGGGGGCATGGTTGATTTGTCACTGGCCTTCTGTGCCCAAGGTTGTGAATTCAACCCTGGCTCAAGTTGGTAGATTTTTATGAGGCAGAAAATCGACTGTGGCCATGTCAAATGATTATACAGCATGTAAAAGATCTCTAGTGTGTCTGTTTGGCTTGGGTGTTCTGAGCAAAATTAAATCCTAGTATAGGTTCGCATCGTCAGAGCTCAGGTGCCTCTCTGTAGGGAGGAAACTGGGTGCCAAAATTACCTGTGGCGATTGGTATCCACCTATATGGTGCCACACTAAAAAGAGATACCAGCTTCTGGGGAATGTACTAGGTCTGCAATGGAAAACCACCAATCTGCAGCCCATTAGAAGTAAAAAAAAAAAATGTTTCAAAAGTAGCAACTTGTCATTTCAAAACAAATGGTTAATTTATATGTAATTGAAAAGATACTGAAAAGGATATAATAACCAGTTATAATGATTTATATGTGATGGCGAAATATTTTAAAGCATTAGTTTCTGAATCTAATTAAGAGTTTTTGCCCTCACAGTATTATTTGCCCTTTTAAACAAATGTTAGTTAGGATTTATTCAATATGCCCTTGTTCTAAAATTTGTAATGTAATCAACTCATGATGTTGAGTGCCAGCTGAAACTTGTAGAATATGAGGTATGATAAAAAAAAAAAATGGACTTTTTGATTTATAAATATATCTTATGGTAATAAATGTTTACTTTGTAGAATGATGAGCCCTCAATTCTGTATGCAAATAAATCAGTTACTTCATTATCATATTGAAGAAAATATCTATTTGTGAAGTGTTAATACTTGCATGTAAGAATTCAATTAAGAGAAATGTATTGGCACAGCTGGTTCTGGGAATGATCTCAGTTATTAGTACCATTCGAAGTTTCTGTTTTTTGTCATTACAGTGCTGTAATAGTAGCTTTTAAAATGAGAACTTATTTTCTGATGGTTTAACATTTTGTGTATAATCTTTAAGGGTTAGGTTTCGTAAGAATTTATAATATAAATATTTGCTTCATTATTTATGTATAAAAAGTTTTTTAAAGTTTTTATCTTTTAGATGTGTTTATAATTCTAAAACTGTTTACATTATGAGTTATGAGGATATTGAATTATTAGTATAATCCATACATGCAAGAATAACAATTATAAGTGTTTTATTTTAATTATTTAAAAATTGGTTATGTTAAAAAATGTGTTATGTTTACAGGCTGGACTTTCTGCTGCCCCGGCAAGGGCTGTTTCAGCTGTGAAGAATATGAATATCCCCCAACAAATTAAAGATATGAAATTACCTGATCTACCTTCTATAAGCACTTTAAAATTCTAACATCTGTCCAGTCCATTTCTGTCCTATATACTGTGATTGATGTAGTCAATCTTATCCGTCTACATTTCCAGTATTCTTTCCTGTTTGTGCTTTTCATGTCTTGTCATTTTCAACATGAAAATTTAATTACCTTTGTTAAATTTTTTTTCTTTTTTCATGTACTGCCTTTGTGTGTTATATTTCATTCTTTTGTATTATAAATATAACTTGTTTACGTTTTAAATAGTTTACTCAGTTGATTGGGATATTTAAATGGAAGAAATGTATATTCGAGCCAGAGTGAATTTCCCTATTTACATTCCAATTCTGGAAAGATTTTGTATTTTTCTTGTTATTAATCTTTGAAGATTGTATTTTGGCTTAATTTAAAGGGAGGATTATTAACTATACTATTTTCCTCTGTTACTTTTATGCATGATACTTTAAAAAAAAATTATTTATTATGAATGCTTTGCTTAATGATTTTGAGTAGTAAAATTATGGCATGAATATTCTTCATTCATAAAAGTATTTTTCTCCTTAAATTTCAGAAGTAATTTCTTTTTTAAAAGAATTATGTAAAAATATAACAAATATCAAGATAATGTTTCCTTTTGGAATATTTGTTAATTATATCAAATAAACTGAATTTCAATGATAATTCATAATTTAAAATGCATGCAGTTTTCAGATATGATATGAATTTATCGATGGGAGATAAACAAAAAACAATTTTGTGTGTGCTAACCTTTATAAATGTGTTAATCATTTTAATATTCATTTATGTTCCAGTGGAAATATTTTTCCTTTAAAAAATATTTATTATAATGCAAGAAATAATTGTTATAAAATTTTATACAGACTTGGAATTTCTCTCTTTTAATACAAGTTTGACTGTATTTGTGTTTATTATATTTGTGAAAGAGTATTGTGACAAAAATGGGTTGAATTTTAGATCGACAGTATGCTTCCTTTTTGGATTTTCAGTATTACAAATTTGACATCATACTTTCATTAGTTAATCTCTAACTCTAAATGTCATTTGTTACACTCTCCGTTTACTTCCTAAAAGTTTTAAGTCTTTCAAAAATAAGAAGTAAATTCGATACAAAATTGCTCAAAATTAATGTTTTATGAAATGCATTTATGTATGAGGAAATTGTTTAGTACATTTATATTAGACATGCATTTCATTTATTACTGTACATTGAAAAATAAAATTATAAAACTAAACATATTTATTTTAGTCATAAGTAGAAGCTGGAAGATTTTTTCATAGTCATATATTCATTTTAATAACCAAATTTAGGATTTCCATAAAAATGAAATAATTTTATTACTTGAATGCAAAATGAATGTGTACATAGTTATATTTTATTTTTCTGTAGTATATCTTTGTTTAATGCTTGTAAATACATTATTCAAGAAGTTTATTTTTATTTCTGTATTAGAGCTTAGTTTATTTATATTCTAATTGTTCATTTCTTAATTTAAATTTTTTTTTTTTTTTCATTTAACATTTTTTTAAACAACAAACGTGCAATTTTTCTTTTACAGATTGTTACTTATGTTATCAGGTGTTGTGTGATGTATAATTTGATCATATCTGCCCCCCTCTTCCCTTTCTCAGGTGAAAAATACTTTTGAAATTTTTAATAACTTAAAAAGTAGTTATTTCAATTGATTATTATTTTTTTAACATTATAGTAAATTTTATTTATCTTGTATATGTAATTCTAACAGTGCATTTATATAACCTTCATCAAAAAAATGTCCCATGAACATTGAATGAAAAATTGCATGCATCATAATCTTTTGCTTAATATATAATTTTTAAAGACAGCTATTATTGTTGTTTTACTATTATATATACATTTAGATCAAATTTCGAAAATTATGTAATTCTAACTAAAAAAATAAATTAAAAAAAACTTGGCAATAATTTACTGTTAGCATTCTCATTTTCAAATGATATTTTGTCTACTTTTTGAAAATGATGAATTTATCTAATAAAATAACCTCAATTAAGTATGCAGTTAGAATTGATCTATTTATACAGTTTTATATAAAAAAAATTGATTTTGAAATGGTTTATAATTTTTTAAATGTAATATTAAAGTCTGACAAGGAAAATGTTATCCAGAATATATATTATGAAGGAAATCAGAATTGGAAAATTCTTTAAATTTGTATGTGATATGGAATATATAAAAAAATCTGCTATATCAATATTTAAAAAATTAACAATAATACTGGATTAAAATAGTTATTTTCAAAAAAAATTACCAGTTTCTTTCAAAGGAATATTTTTGTTTTGCTGTTGACTCAATTTTTAATTTGTAAAAAACTACAGATTTATTTATTTAATTTTTATTTTATAAAATTATTATTAGTAATTTATTTTGCTATGAAATAAATGCAACTTTTTCATTGGTTTGTAATTTATTAAAGCTTCAATGAACTGTGTATTTACAGCATTAAAACCAATAATAAATTAGCAAATTGTGATGAAGTGTCCAATGAAGTTTCAGATTTGAATTTATTGAACATTAGTTATTATAAAAAATATGTTGTATGTATTTGCGTAATTTGGAAATATATTTGTCATTTTATATTAAATAATTTACATAGAGAGTTGCAAAGGAAATAAATCATTATCTTTAAACTGAAAATCTAGGTCCCCCTGGAAGAACACCAGTAGAATGTTCAATGAAATAGAATATTCAAAAAATAATAATTAATTGATAAAAATTTTAATTTATCATTCATAACCAAATTTAATATTTGAACATGTGTGAATGTGTTTGGCAGCTACTAGAATTATTTATTTCATTCCATTTTTAGTGTTTGAATTTCTAAAGTTCTAGTTAAAATAGAACATAATATGATTTTTTATCGTACTTTTTTTGGTCATCAATAATCTTGTTTCTTATTGTTTGTTTAAAGGCACAGTACTTATATTCACGAAAACATGAAGTATTAATTATGAATGACATTACTTATTTTATAAATAAAAGTGTTTACAATTATCATTCTGTAATGGAATATAAATATATATATATATATATATATATATATATATATATATATATATATGGTGTCCCTGTTAATCTTTGCAACATTTGAAATATTACTGTGACTATGTGCTATGTTAGATTATGCTTGATGTGTTAGCTTGACTTATATTCAGAATGATAAGCACTGTAATATTTTTTTTTCTATAAATCTTCTATATTTTATAGTTATTAGTTTAAAAAATGTTTTGGAAAAAAATAATTTGAGTTTTAGTAACACATGTGAAAAAAAAAATCTGTATAAATAAAAGACTGGCATAGGAAACTGCAGTAAAGAGTTAAAAAATATACCCTTTGTCATATTTGCAATAAAATAAAGTTGCGAGTTCAGTTAATTTTGTATTGAAAAAATTTAGGAAGTTATCAATTTCGATCTCTCTTTTTGAAGGCATCTTGTAAATAGTATCAATCAATTAATGAATCATTTTTGTTAATATTTATAGAAAAATAATTCAAGTGTTTTTATAATATATATAAGTGTAAAATGACATAGTTTACCTTTGTATTATGCAACTATATAAACTTTTCATACATAAAACATTGTTAAAGCAATTATAATTCTTTTTCATATATACTCAAAAATGAGTTAATGTATTTGTTTATTGTGATGTATTTAGTATTTTATCTTTCATGAATTTTGTGTTTTTAAAGAATTTTAGATAAATGTTCACATCTTTATTAATTTTTTTTTTATACCACTGATATTTTCTATTGATTATCTTTGTATTTTGTGCAATAATTGATAATTTAGGAATTAATTGCAATTTCGATAAATATATACAAAAATCTTTGGTAAACCTGTGCATTTTATTTTCAAAAGACTTCTTCAGTGGATATGGATTTAAATATATATGCATTTTAACTCTACCCTAAAAGTTCATAACATAGTTAGATAGCTAATGTTTGATTTCATCTGGTGTTTAGTTTTAATATATTGAACAATTGCTTTTTTATTTTCTATTGAATAATTTTATTTTAACAAAAATTGTTAGATAAACTACTTCTAAGCATGAAAATCTCATCATATCAAATTGGAATTTTCATACTTGATTCCTCTATATAAGTATATAAAAAAATATCTTCATTTGTAGTTCCAAATCAAATTAAACATGTTTCATTTTTTTT
>BMAV01007966.1:47221-87031 GCA_019973955.1 Trichonephila inaurata madagascariensis
AACTATCGTGCAATAAAAAATTTTATTGCATGAAAAATTAAGTTTAGTGAGGATTATAAAAATCAAGAAGAATTCTTCTTGGTCTTTTAGTGTTATCATTTGGAATGTAAGGAATTAAGTTATGCATATTAGAACTATTGGTTTCAGGTAGAGCATTGAAAAAGTTAATTGCTATTTTCTGAATATGAGATTTAAAACTTGTAATTTTTAATGCATTATGTATGTCGTCATTGCGCATGTATCTTGTGGCTTTGACAATCCTACGTATTAGAGAATTTTGCAGAGTTATATACAAATTTATTTACAGCACAACTTATATACCATATCATATTGATGACATGACGAAATCGTTTCGATTTCGATTAAAATTAAATTAGATGCCAATATAGTCGTCAAGTGAAGTGCCGGGTCAAGATCAAAGTGGTTAGTGCCATTGGGATCACCTAAAATGGGTAGACTTGTACTTAAAGTACGAGAGAATTAAATTTTTCTAACAATGGTTCGGTTCTCACGTACTTCTAAAAAGACAACTTTAAATTTTAGATTCACTTCACGTGACGCTTTATTGACAAATTTGCATAAAAATTTCAAAATTCTTTATAAACACTTAAGGAATAAACAAAGAAATGTATCTTTCAGCGAGTCGATAAAGACATTGGAGCACTCTGGCTGTTTTCTCTTTCGAGACTTTATAAGAGGCCGCTCGTACCCTTCCGAAACTTCGCTCGATGAAAGGTGACATCCTCTCTCGTACACACTTCAAATCCCGACATCCGACGGGCAGTAATACATGAAAAATAAAAACATTTAGAAAATACATAAAAAATTACGCTATCTAAACATTAATTTTTTTTAAATGTTTGCCAGCGGGCATATTAGATGCATCTAGACTGCAAATTTTTGAAGTTATACTTCTTTTGGGGCGTTAAAGAAATAGGTTGAGGGTAAATTTTTACAATGCACGCGCACCCCGTCACGGATGCGAAAATCCTTTGTCAAGAAATATACAGAACGGGACAAATCATTCCCGCCTTCGAAATTCTCAGAAAAATATTTCTCTTCACTTCCATGAAGAAGGGGACACCCGGGATTGAACCGGGGACCTCCCGATCTGTAGTCGAATGCTCTACCACTGAGCTATACACCCGCGTCAGCGAACCTTTGCTTTGTGTTCCGTAGGAACGGATACGAAAATACTTTGATTAGAAATATGCTGAATGAGACAATCATTCCCGCCTTCGACCCCCTCCCCATATTATTGGTTCTATTGTTCCTGAGCAGGGGTGTTTAAATTTATTTAAATCGTGATTATCTCAGGCTTGGCTGGTCCGATTGACTGAAGGTTAGTATCGTTCAATTCTGCTCGTGACCGCCTTTCGTCCTTGGCCCAGCTTGTCCTGCTAAAGATTTTTAGAAAGGTTTTTATCTTGTTACGCCAAAGAAGTATAACTTCTTACGTGCGTACATAAGTACACACACACTTTTTTAACTCAAAAATTTTTCTAATAATTTATTCACATTGCTTTTATAGATAAAGGTTTTGCAAAAATGTCTGCAAAATTTAGTTTTGTATTTACATACTTGAGAATAAAAAGTTTCTCAAAAACTAGATTTCTTATAAAATGAAATTTATATATATATATATATAATATCTCACTATTTTTAGAGCGTGAATTTTCTATAGGCGGACTTAGAAAAATCTATTACAGTTTGATTGTCACAATAAAGATAACCATTTTATACATTATAGTTTATATAATATTAAAATTTTTAAGGGGGTCTGGCACGTTCATAGGAGCCCATGTTAAATTGCGTAATTTTATGTACATTTTTCTCACGAACTACTTATTTCTCATAAATAAAATTTTTACAGTAGATTTGTGTACTATTAATAACACTTTAACGACGGTTTTTGTCTTTTTGTTAAAAAGTTAAATTAATAATGAAATTTTTAAAAAATGTCCAATTTTTTTTCCCTAAAATTTAGTTTTAAAAAGTTCTATCTAAAAAGGTTTGCTATACATATCTAGTTCCCCCTCCGTTAAAATGTGTAAACATGTTAAAAGTTTGCTCACTGAAAATTTGAGGATTATAGGATAAGTAGTTTTTGAGAAAAAGGTACATAAAGTGAAAAATATTACATTTTAAGAAAACAGGCTTTAAAGCAAAAAAAAAAAAAAAAAAAATTGTAATTTTTTTATAATTTTTACTTTTTTAAATATTTTCTAGAAGCATATGAAGCATTTATTTTTACTCTATGCTCATACAAAAGACTTCTAATTTTCTTTTTTTCATTATTTTTAACAATTTTGCCTTTTTGGGGGAATCTCAAGATGCTTTCGTTGGGCCATACGAATCCTACGTCCATCTAGTTTTCTGAAGCATGACACACAGTTAAAACTTGGTTCAATATCAGAATGTTTTAAGATCATTAATTTTGCGATGTGATTTATATTGAACTGTTAAATAGCCATATTTACCCCCAATTTTAGAGTTTTTAATTCCTCAAATGTAGATCTTGAAATCACTGACCATATGTTGTTACTGACTCTTTTGGGTTCTGAGTCTCTACATGTAAACATTTTCTTAATAACATAGGATCACCTATATATCTAAAAAAAATGGCTTCATTTAATTCATTATCGTATACAGCACGTGTGTATGTGTTAATGATCATAGTGCCTTTCGTTATTTTCAAGTTCTGTCTTGAAACTTGCACAGGCATTTATACCCGCGGGATACAGTTCATGTTGAGGGCTCTCGTTTGAAGACAGAAGATGAAAATAAACAGCCCAAACAGTAATTTTCATGATGTGTAGATCTCATTAATATTATTTCTAATAGCCATACTATAATATCTTTGAGTTTCTGATATTAAATAGCCGGTGAGTCGGTTACGACCACTGAGGCTTTTTCTATCACTTCACTTTTTTATTCCTGTTTCGCTTTTGAGAGCCAAAAGACGTGCACCCATACACTTTTGGATAAGCCCAATTCAGTACAAATTTTTCCAATTGAACATCATATGGATTCGCGCTCATCAGAAACTTATGCAAGGGGAAATACAGGTGTTCCTAGCAGAGTTCTTTTGATGCGCATCAAGGAGTAGCTTCATTTAAAAAATAATAATTAAAAAAAAACACTTCTAATTATCGTATTTTCTCATATCATATATCATTTTAAACCAATTTTTTTTTAACTTTTTCAAAATATCGATAATTTTTCAAAAATTTATATGGCGGACCCCCTTAAGTTCCTTTAACATTCGAATGATCCATACCAATTATATATCTGATTCACATGTGATACATATTCACTTTCCATTGTGGACTTCCAACACCTTCCCTGACCACCGAATAGCCTGGACCCCAAATAAAATGTGCGGAAAGACGAATTCGATAGCACTTTACAAGATCTAAAAAGCTGCATAGCCAATGCATGATATTCTCTGGACATAAATACACTCCTGTAGACTCGATGCCCAAGCGAATCAGAGAAATAAAATATTGATCTTGGGTTTCTCATTCTCTTCTTTGCTCCAATGAATATTTAGATTTAAAACTATTTAAATGATGAATAATCTTGTATGGTAAATGTGAATAATGAAGTGTTTTTCAAAGAGGCTTTGTAATGAAAATCATTTACTCAAAAGCCAAAAGAAGCTGCAAGATATTTTTTCTTATAACTTAAAATCCCAAATAAAACTACAAAAAAATCTACCTTTCGACAGAGGTATAAACACTATAAAAAGGAAAACGAGCATTGTTTATATAAGCGTTGTAAAGCATAAGCAAAAGTCACTTCTGTTCCCTATTTTGTTTTTCTAAATTGTAAGGTTATTATTAAATTAAAAAAATCTTAATTTCTCCAAATTCATATTGAATGTAAACATTATTAGATTAACTGTATTAGATATTTTAGTGAAGCAACTTTCGCAAAAACCTTTTTTGAGACGCTTTTATTAAGCCCCGATCCACAGTCCGAATTTAAAAAAATAATCATTTTAATACGATATCGTCAACTCCAACACAAATTTTGCTATCAGATGAAGTATGTCGGGGAAGAGTAGATATTTATGGTCAATTCACCGACATACTATGCACTAGCTTTCTATTTTTCTTATAGTAAGCTATGTTATCGGGAAATCAGGACTTGATTTTTCAATAACTATTCAAAATTCAGCGGATTTATTTGATTTATTATAAGTTTTATTTTGAGAAATTCGTAAAAAGTGTTGTTTGATTGATATAGCAGGATCGGCCCTGAATATACCTAAAGCAAGTAATATATATATATACCGTAAAATCCGGCGTATAACGCGCACCTATACTTTCAAGCTGTATTTTTTAATTTTTAGGTATATTCGTCGTATAACGCGACTTTTTTACGAAAAAATTTGAAATGTACGTGTGCAATTTTGTTATGTTTTGAAGTCATTATTTATTGGATGAATCATTCCACTCTCTTTTGAAAAAATAGTATACTTCTAGAATTATACAACCCTCTTAAGCGCAAGAAGGGAGGGGGGGGGCCCCCAAATCAGCGCCATGGCCGGATTTTTCCCACGCTTTTCTATAAACAGATTCCTTTTTCCCCTTTCATGTGATGTACAAGGCGGACGATTAATTTTGAAATAAATTAGAACAAGCCTGAGACTTATTACGGTCGCTGTCTGTAGTATATTCAATACTATGAATAATATTGAGTACGCTTCAAACAGCGAGCAGTAAAGATGGGTCCTGGTAAACGAAGCAAACACAGTGCCGGTTTCAAAATCTAAGTGATTCAATTTGCAAAATAAAATGGAAATCGTGCTGCAGCAAGGATGTTTAATATTGGCGAAAGCTTCATAAGGGAGTGGGGAAAAAAATGAAATGACTATAATTAACATGTCAAAGAAGAAATGTGCTTTAAGTAAAGGAGTAACGAAATGGCGTATTCTAGAAGAAAGTGTTGCGATCTGGGTCCTAGAAAATCGCCTGAATGGATTAATTGTAACAAGAAACAGTGTACGTTTATTCGCCTTAAAATGGTCAAAAAAGAATGCCTTTTCATGTTATCCAACAATGAAAGTTCATAAGATATGTTATTTCTTTTAAATAAACAGTATTTCGATATATAAGTCTAAATTTGTTTTAATACTCATTTTTTTTAAAGCTCTCATTTTTATACTCGGCGTATAACGCGCACCCCTAAATTTCGATCTTGTTTTTTGTGTTAAAAGTGCGTGTTATACGCCGGATTTTACGGTATATATATATATATATATAAAATCAATTTCTACTTAGGTCAACAAAGAAAAATTTTATTTTAGTTACTTTTTATTAAGTAATTACAATTAACATAAATATGTACGTACATATGTCAGAATCACAGTAATAAGTGGCAAAATGGAAAGCGATTTTCCTTTCTTATATGGTGTTGGACTATTATTTTTGTTTGTTACTGTTGGGTCAACTTCAACACTTAAGCAGTTGACTCCAGAGTCTCTAGCACAATAACCAATTTTATGGTGCAAACACTGTCCATATTTATGGATATCTTTTAGTCGATAGCTTAATTACTCCTTCATTATTCTCATGACACAATCACTACACAGTTTCTAGTGGACTCGCTTTATTTTTTACTCACAACACTTTTTACATTCATATCAGAATTACTGGGCATGCGCAGTTGGGCTGGCGCAAACACAGTTCACATATTCTTATTTGAAGACACAACAATTCACTCCTACTTCTCTTAATTATACAGATGGCGTTTCTCACGCCGAGAACTGACANGGATGCAGGAACCAATGGGGTGGCAGGAGCATGGCTGTTGGAGTAAGGCTTTTGATTGGATGATGGGAGTGAGCGTTGAGAAAATTGGACTTAGAAATTTTTTGAGAATGAGGGGTCTGTGGCAATAAGTGAAAAATAAAAGTATTTAAAAAAGAAAAATTTTAAATTTAAGAGTGAATATTTACCAAAAAATGGAATTTAATATTTATCGATCATAGCTTCAAAAAGTAGAAAGTCTTGGCTTTATCATCTTCAGCATTTTTTAGTTTAGGTAAGAGTTGCAAGATTTCGGGGGATCTTTTTAAAATATTGGAAATTAAACTGATTAGTTCAATTACTTGAGCGAGGTCAGAGTTATTATTTTCCTTGAGATGGATTCCGTGGATTTCCTTGTTATTAATATTCTCCCTTGGCTTTCCCCCCCCCCCCCCCCCCCCCCCCCCCGCCCGGGAGGTGATTCCGCTAACAATGTTAGCGAAGGAAACACCTTCTCTACGTACGTTACTATGAAAATTTTTATTTGTTGGCAAGGGCGAACCCTTTTTAGGTTTGAGGAATTTAGGGCATTTAGTAAAGCAGGCCGTATGGCCATATTCTTGGCATTTTATACAAAATGGGTTCGCGGGGGAATTTTCCGTGAAACGGAGGTTTATATACGAAACGCCAACCGGAAGTTCCAGAACTCACATGACTTCCATGAAAAGCTCCTCCGATTGGTGGATAAATATCGTACGAGGTGAGATTACACAACGACAAATTGAAGAATGCTGAGTACATAATTTTGAGGTGTCACAGTTACGATCAAATCCCGTTAGGGGGGTAAACTAACAGTTAATTATTTACGCGAAGTTTTGGAGGGCTCAGGATCTTTATATATTAAAAAGCCCCCAAGAGAAAAAAACATGAATTATTACACACACACATACATATTAAATTGCTGAAGTTCCAAATTATTGGTAAACAATTTATAAGAATGTAGCAAGCCAGTATTAGTCAAAGTAAAAAAGTGAAAAAAAAAATAAAAAGAGAATACAGATTTAATTTTTTTTTTTTTTTTTGTAAATATTTAAATTAATTATCACAAAAATATAGCACCCTATAAAATTACTACATAAAACACACACAATAATCTACTTACTTAGAAGCATGTATTATGGTTATTTTGCAAAATCGGCTTACGAATCAAATTACATGACACTATTTACACAGTAGAACTTCATTGATCTAGACTAATTGGAGCTCTAGATAGTAGTTTGGATTAATAAAAGTACGAATAAAGCAAAATAACCTATAAAAGCCTTAAGATCCGGTCAGTGAGGATTTACAGCATCAGGCTTGTTCACAGAGACGTCTGAAGACTTCTTCAGGCTCTGGGCCCCTACACAAATGTAGGCCCCACCTAGGACACTCAAAGGTCGATAGTATATAGCATACGTTGTCAAATACCCGTATAAATAATAACCCGAAACAAATAAATGTGCATGACTTACAATCGCACAAACCGGCTCGACCGACTGTCACCTTTTGATTGAATGAGTAATGATGGTTCATGGTAGTAGACCTATGCCTGTACATGGACGGCGGTCATACATGTAGCCAGTTGACATATCGTCCGAAATCCCCAGTTTTCGAGAATACAACTGGAAATACCATTTGACAGTTGAAATTATTCGAGTTATGATCTTATTAAGGTTGAGTCGAAAATGAGACGAGGCCCCTACTTCAGCCGAGGCCTTGGGACCGGGCCCAGTCGGCCTCTGCCTTAAGACGTCCCTGCTTGTTCACCATACTATAATCTCTTCTCTGATTTTCCCTTGGTTTCTATGAATACACTTCAAAGCGCTTTAATTGAAGTCATGGTTCTCAATATGTGGCCAACAAAGTCACTTCAAAGTTCAGTGAAAAAATCAATGCACAAGTGAACATTGTTTTTTTAGAAATGCCGCTTCTACTTTAAAGCTTGTACTATAAGTATTCCGCTTTGAAAGAATATCAATAAAGTGTTCCCCGATTTCAAAAAGATCGGGAGCCAATGTTCTAGAACTCCAGGGGTGACCACGATACCTTAGGGAATAACACAAATTTCAAAGATTCCACACAGTGATTTTTATTTATTTATTTTGTAAACTTATCTGCAGTGAACCTTTAGTGCATATTGAGAGCCTTTTTAGTGCCGAAAGTTCTTTTATGAGAGTTCGACAAATAATACCATCTACAAAAAGTGCCTGTTCATTGCATTCATTGATCTATTTACGCGTTATTTTAATGATGCCATTTACCTGTTTAATTTGGAGAATTGCTTTTACTGAAATAATAATTTAGCCCATTGGTCTCCTAACAACCCCAACGTAGACAAAGCCAGTTCTTGGCAGATATATTACAGGGCTATTTATAAGTCTTTTAAAGGTAGGACTTTTATGGTGTCTAAGATGACCTCCGGCAAACCTCACCATTCCCCACTTGTCACCATTCCCCAGGCCCTTGAAAACATAACGCATAACTTTTGTTGGATTGCCGCTACAACAGAGTTTCTCAAACTGTGGGGTGAGCCCCCTAAGGGGACGTGATAATCCTACCAGGGGGCGCGAGCATATCGAAAAGTCAATTATAAAAGATTATTTTTAAAAATATATAAATTTACTGAAAGAGAGAAAGCAAAACAAAATGCATTCTGACAGAATAAAAAATAAAATACACACACATTCACACTGATAGAATATAATTAAAAAAAAGTATCAGTACTCATAATGAATTTGATCATTAATTCACATCAATATTAAGTTAAGAATAAATTTAATAATTACTAGTAACCCCATGGGCTTGTCATATACAAATTATTTACAAAATTTAACACTTATCTTGACAATTTGTATGGTTTATAATTAAAGTCGTGTATTGTAGCTTTACGTTAAAGGACATTATTTTTTAATTCAATGCATTTTTATTGTATAGCGGGGGTGCAATGAAAATTATATATTGAAAACAGGGCCGCAAATATTGAGAGTTTGAGAAGCACTGCGCTATTAAGAGGGGGGAAACAAAAAGTAAAAAAAATGTTTAATAAAACCCCCCCCCCGGGCCGCTATTCCGAATAAGAGTTTTGCTCTAACTTCTAGTTGGCTTAATATATTTTCGTAATTTTTCGTATTTGTCCAGCAGCAATATGAGCGTTTGCAATTTAAATAATTGTCTTAATGGATAGAAAATGATCTTTTAAAATCTACGATCCTATGTTACACGAAAGACGTGATATTTCATCCATGTATTAATCAAAATAGCATTGTAATTCATGTTAATAGGAGAGTTGGAAAGCATGTTCCTTAAAATGTTTGTTTACTACAGCAGCTTTCATTAGTTGATGAAAAGTCATCAAAACTATTTTGTCGTTTAAAAATAACCATGGAGATATCCATTTTAACACCTGATCCACCCACACCTGATATCCATTAACCATGGTTATCTCTTTTTAAAATATTGAAAGGAGAAACATGTGTGAATGTAGATAATTATATTTAGTAGTCAAGAATAATTGGTTACTGAAGAATTTGTTTTTATTATAATTCTCAAGTTCAGAGTTATAAATACGTTGGATGTGTGAAAATAAAAGAACTGCATTAAGTTATTGGTCTGATTTCTTTGGGAGGACCTTGCACATGATCTCTGTGTTTGGACACATCTATTTTGAATGCTATCAAGTAAAATCCGCAGAGAGAGACCACTATTTTTTTGTCTACGTTAAGTTTAATTATTTTTATTTATTACTATGTAAAAAATATTATATATAAATAGCAGGGGCGTAGTTACTGTCGTATTAGCCGTATCAATGATAAGGGGCCCCAAAACGTGTAAGGAAAAAATTCCAAAATGTTAAGGCAGCGCTTCCAAGGGCCCCAAGGATCTCTGATACATTTCCCACTTAAGGCTAGCTACGCCACTGATAAATAATATATGCAAAAAATAGTGTTTATATGTATCACATATACTAATTACTACTATCAGAATTTTATCATATTTCTCAGAAATTATGTTTGTTACAGTAAAAATGTAGTTGTATAATTTTTATTATAAATAAAGAATGCCAATTATATTTTATACGAAATATAATTCTTTTAGAAGTGTTCCACTAGTTTAAAAATCTATGAATAAAACTTAATTGAAATTAAATCGTTTTTATCGATACAATTAAAGACAAATGAAAACAAAAAACTTTTTTTTTTTTTTTGTTGTTGTTGTTGCTGTTCAATTATCAGAAATAAAAATGCAAGTTTTCTGTAATATTCTGCAGTCTTCTGCAAGTCTTCTGTACTGACAAGATATTTTTCCTGTATTTTTCTTATTCACATTTATGATTAAAAAATTTTAGTTAATTAACTTTTAACTGACGTTGAACGATTTCACAATGCTTTACATCCTGCATCCATAAACATTTTTTCCTCACTATTTTTTTTATTATTCTGAAAATAAAATGTCGAAATAAAATCAGATATTTCTAAAAATCGAATCAATTATTTTTGAGACCGAAAAAAGAATGTAATTCAGCTAAAGCGTCATGAAATTAAAATAAATAGAATGAGTTTTATCTTATGTTTAGTCTTTGAAATCGCACAGTGACGTTTGTAGTCTAACATCCAGTTGTATGGTTAGCGATGCTGCTGATTGAATCCGGGAGAAAACATGAATGTTTGTAAACGTGTGTGTGTGTGTGTATAGTGCCTTTGCGGCATGGGGGTACTCTAAATTAGGGGTGTCCAACCCGCGGCCCGCCTTGAATAATTTTGCCGCCCGCGAGATTCTTTACAATTTTACAAAATTCGACTGTTTTGTACAATCTTTTCTCTCTTTTTGTAAAAAATAAATCCCATGACTGTTATTATTTTATCACGTTGCTTCTGTTACTGCGAATCTCTTTTTTTTCTATACTGAAGTTTATCAAACATAAATCGTGCTCAAACTTAACGCACGAAAATCTGCAACATCAGTTACGATACGCAAATACACATGTATTGAGATCGACTTGCAAAAACTAAGTGAAAGAGATGAGAAACAGATATCTCACTAATTAAATAAAATAAACATTGTTTGATCATTGCATTATTATTATTATATTATCTATGTTTGAATATATAAAAAACAATGAAAACTAATAATACATTAGCCTTTTAAAATTTCACTCCAACAAATGTTTGCAATGGATCCAAATCTAATATAAAGATATCAGTAGCGCACACAGGAATTTTTCAAGGGGGGGGGGGGCCGGGTCGAAAGTCCACCATTCTTGTATTATGCTCCTTTTGATTTTGTAGATTTTTGGGAACAAAAAACAGTAAAAAACTAATTATTGAATAAATAATTAGCATTAATTAATAAAATTAATCATTAATAACAAATACCGTAAAATCTGGCGTATAACGCGCACTTTGAACGCAAAAAATGAGATCGAAATATAAGGGTGCGCGTTATACGCCGGGTATAAAAACGATAGCTTTAAAAATGACAAAAGAGATGAGAATAAAAATTTTTTTACTTTTACACACATAGAAATACTGTTTATTTAAAATAAATTATATACTTTATGAACTAAAAGAGTTCTAGTTCTAGAAATATACTATTATTTCAAAAATCTAGCATAAAATCTCGAATAAATGACTTCAAAACATAAGAAAGTTGTATACTAAAATTTCAGATTTCTTCTTAAAAAGCGGGGTGCGCGTTATACGGCGTACACACCTGAAAATTAAAAAATGCATCTTGAAAGTATGGGTGCGCATTATACGCGAGATTTTACGGTAATTAAATTTTACGTACTATATACTTAGAATTATAATCAATCGGAAAAAAAAATCAAGGGCTTTGGAGGGGGTCCGGACCCGTTAGGGCACCCCCCTTGTCTGCGCCACTGAAAGATATATATTTTTATATGGGCCAGCGGGATTGTAAAGTTCTTCCGAAGTGACCCGTGAGGTCATTTGGGTTGGCCACCCCTGCTCTAAATAATCGTCGCACCATAAATCATCTCGTGAGGCTGGGGGAAGGGGAAGAGAGATGGGAGGTCCCTGACCCTTCCCCAGGGGGTTCTCGCTCTAAATTGAAGTGGAACCGAGCTAAAAAAAATCACACTGTCACCTGTATGGTTCTCAAAGCTACGGTCAACATCAGGTGTACATCTGGCAGCTTTCCAACAACAAGGACAACACAACAACAGTGACATTTGTATGCCCAAATCCATCCCCAGTGGTGAGAATAATAAAAATTTAAAACCAAGAAATACTTTTTTAAGTTTCTGTTTACCCTTTATCTACCGACGCGGTACATATCAGTACCACACACTCACTTCAAAATTACATAGAATAACTATTTTTAGGAATACTCTGACGATATTTAGCAGGAATATTCTTTTAAATCCACTCTTCCAAGATATATGGCAGCACAGGTTCCATTACGAGTATTTTAGAGGGAAAGGCGAATAGTTTTATAGCAAAAATTACGTCTTCAGCTGACGGCGTTTTCAGCGAATTGCGAAGATTGTCATTTGTGTTCCGAAAAAATAGTTAATGTCAAAAAATAAGTGTCTTATTTTTTTTGTATGTTAATGAAGACCTTAGAAAACGATTTGACTATTTAATTTAAGTGAACATTGTATATAATTAATTTTACAGTTGAATATCTAACGGATTAAATTTCCCAAAGTTGAGTATTTTGTTTATGTATATCCCTTAATTTTCAATGTAGTAATTCAAAAAAAAAAAAAAAAATGCATTAAAAAAAACAACAGTAAATCATAATGCGGTAGATAAAGGGTTAAACTGTTAATCTATTTCATTTTGAAGAAGATCATTTCATGTATTTTTTTCCATTAATAATTGACCCAATAGAATTACACATGCTGCTTAGAAATTGCTCTAGTTAAATTGAAAAGTTAATTATTGAATCAATTTTACTTTCGGGGAAGAGCATTCAAAGATCATCTCATTAATGATTAAGAAATAGAAAGGAAGGACTGCGCGAAGGTAATTGAATATTTAAAGAGTAGATGGAAAGAGAAAATTCAATTTTTAACAATTGAAGCACAAATGAGAATTTGACAAATTTTGAGAATTCTTCCAGAAATTACGCTTCGGGCATCAACAGAAACTTTCCCGATATAATTTTATGAATAAATATCTTTTATATTCGGGTATTCAATACAATTAAGATCATTTTAATAAAACCGTATGCTTCCTAAAACCCTAATTCATATTTAATTCTTACTCTCCGTCTCTATTACTGTTCCTTTATCTTTAAAAAAAGAATAATTTCTACTTTAAAAAAAGTAAAAGAAAAGAAGAAGAAATAATGAATAAAATAATTTATTTTCCTTCAGGGATTGATTTTTGCATGCATATTTTTTTTTTAATTTATGACTTTTTTTTATCCATAAAAAATTGGCAAAAGATACATTTAAATACATCAAATACTACTATGCTAAAATCAAAATATAAATAAATAATAAAAAGGAATTTTCGTATATTTTGTTAGACATTTCTTGCTTATTATGTTAATTTTTAAATTTTTCAAGTTTTAACTAACATGTGAATGTATGTTATTTAAATGTGTAAAAAAAGTTCTACATTATTTCGAGGAGTATGACCATTTAGTTTATCGTTTTAGTTTATTTCATAGCATTATTTGACACCTAAGTGTATAGGATAAATTTATCGAAATTTAAAAAAATAATAATAATAATAATTTTTGGAAGATTTTGGCATATAATTTAAGATTTCTGGCTCCGTAATAAACAAGCTTTTTAACCATTGTTCATTACCATAAATTTCTTATAACATTAGAGATTTTTTTAGAAACTCTTTAAGTGCCTTAGAATTGGTGTACCAGCTAACAATTTTAGTTGCTGATTTTATTCAATACTAGTATCATTTGTAGCAATTTATTAAACACAATAAATAATTGTTATACTGTAACACCAGTGAAAATAAGAAAATCATAGAAAAACAATAATTACATTTTTTAATTTGCTTACATTCGTCTCTCATGATAATAGTGAATAAGATTGCAGTATGCAATCATTTGATCACGACTACCCAAAGATGTATCTACTTATTACTAATATCTAAGGTATCCGACTACGTTCCGAACCGTGATTTTGCAAAAGCGTATAAATGGATAATATTTATGATATTTAGTGTCACTTAGATTAGAAAATGTATATAAAATTGTTTTAAGAATAGTATTACAATAAAAAATTATTTAAGTATAATATTTTGACAAAAAATGAACATAGAATGACCCATTTTCAAAATATTCTCCTTTTGTGAAAAATACTTCTATTATAATAATATTTTGCCTGTCTATAGCTCAGACCTCTCTACAGGGGCTCAACTAGAATTTTTGAAATATATAATTTAGAAGTGGAGTTATCCATGTTTTACGACAGCAGAGGGGAGAAACTTTAAGAAAAAAACGCCGATAATTATTTCAATTAGTTGTAACTCTGAAAATAATGTGAATCTTTCAAAAAAAATAGTTCAGACTCTCTGGAGAAGTCTTTACTTTATATAAGCACACACACACAAAATATTATTATTTTAGAAGCATTTTTTATAAAAGGAGAACATTTTGAAAAAGGTTGTTCTAAGTTAATTTTTTGCCAAAATATTGTATTTAAATAATTTTTTTTTGTCAAAATGTTCTTAAAACAATTTTATACAGTATTCTTATCTAAGTGACACTAGATATCCTGAAAATTATCCATTTATGCGCTTTTTTAAAATCACGGTTCCGAACGTAGTCGGATACCTTAATCCTATTTATTAAGTTCCAATGTTCTTAGTTGTATATTCCTCTTGATATACCCCCATATGTAGTGACAATATATCACAAATATCTTTTTTTTTTAATTTAAAATTGTTTTTAAGAACTGACTAATTGGCCAAAAACTCCCCATGCAAAGTAGCCTCTTCTTTTGGAGGCGCATCATATATCAGTTACCGTATTTATTCGAATCCAAGCCACAATCGATTCTAAACCGCACCCCAAATTCTCAGTATGTTTTTGTGAAGACACAAAATAGTGTTAGTTGGTTTATCGATATCCGATATTTACAAAATTAAAATAAGTAATAAAAGAAGTGAATATAATTAACTTATTTTACACACACACACACAAGTAATGAAAACTTTCAAATGCATACATGAATCTGCAATTGCTTTAATCTCTCGTTAGTATCATGTTTAATTTCCTCCATCCAACGAATTTTCCAGCCTTTGATTCTTTGCCGTGCCTGATTTTCAGCAACCTCAACTGTGGAAAAAAAAAAGTGTGGCTTATATTTGAATAAATACTGTACTAAAGATATCGATGTATTATTTGTTGAACGCTCACTTCAAAGTAACACGAGGTTTATTGATGATAGAATTGAGCCACCATCACTATCGAACAATATTGAACTTTTCGAATATTAATGTTCAATAAACCCTTCAGACTTATTCTAACTCAAAGTGTTTATCTCAAGATAAAAAAAATTTTATTTTTCGAAAGAGTTTTAAACTCAAAACAAAAGCGAATATTAATTTTCCACTGTGATTTAATGGGATTTCTCATCATAATAACAGTTTAGTTTGAACAAATAATCTCATCTTTCAATATTTCCATTTTAATTTGAGTATGAGGTATCAGCTTAAAAGGTTACCCCATTCCGTATTCCAAAATTTGAGCACTGTTATTGATGTTGATTATTACTTTTAGTATGCTAATGAGTTTGCAAAACTTTGTCTTCGTTCTAAATTGTGTACCTTCTAGTAAACAAGGCAACATTTTTAAATATTAGAATTGAGGAAGATGCATGTTATTCTGATTTTCTTACTTCTTTACAACTGTGTTCATTTAATTTTTATTTAGTAATTAATTAATCTAACTCTTCTAGAGAAATACTGACTGTTTTGAAATGTCAAAAATAGCTTTAATTACCTACAAGCCATTCCATTTTCATAATTGCCGTAAAGTTTAAGCAAAATAAAAATTTTACTAAATATCAGTTTTGAAGTATTAGGTTTCGAAGTTCCGAATACATTTTATTGATATTCTGCTTTTCAATTAATATGAATTTGGTTAAAAATACTCTTTTAGTCATGGATAGGATATTTTAATGATTCAATTTTAGTTTTGTGGATCTCATTCGTCTTCTAGAAGATTTGAAGTACTATAATACACTTAGAACAATTGATAGTTTATTTTTGTTATTAATTTACAAACTTATTTTCATGGAATACTTTTTTTAGATTATTTTATAATGTTTTTCGAGTTTTTTTTTCTTTAAATTCATGTTCCTTTAGGAATTTTATGCAATTTTAAAAATATTAAAAAACAATCTTACCTGGATTTTTATTATATATCTTATTTTCTCGAAATGTTTCGATATGTTATAAGATTTCGGCGAATTTTATTTCCATTTATAAATTTTCATATGCTTATTGATGCAATAAGTACTTTATATGTGAAAATACTATATGCCAGGGATGGCGAACCCTTATGGATCAACGTGCCATTTTTTCTCAAGAAGTGTTTAATGAGGTATAGACAATACATTTTGCTGTAAAGTAGTAAATGTTTTAGTTATATATGTAATTCAAATTAAAGTAACAGTGGTGTGACTTCTGTTGTTGCAGATTATAGATGATAAATTACTTATATTAAGGATTACATGTTGTTACTTTTAGCAGAATGCATGCTGAATTAGAGTTGTAACGTCGTCAGTAGTTAGTACACAAGAAAATTTGTTACAGCCTCATTTTGAAATTTAAACAGTATTTAATAGCTTCATAAGTTATTAAAATGTTCATTAAATAGGCCAAGCCGGGCGGACAGTCTTTTTCACTCGAGGTCAATCCTTATCCCGCAAGGCACTCGACAATCCCTTGCTTTTCTGGGCTCCAATTTACTCCATGGCTCTCTGTTTCCATCCAGGGCTCCGTCCGTCTCACTCCAGGGCTCTATCCCTCTGTTTCCATCCAGGGCTCTCCAAGTTTCTTTCCTCTCCGTCCTAGTTTTTTTCTCTCCGTCCAAGTTCTTTCTCCGTCGTCCGTTCAAGTCTTTTCAAGTTTCTTTCTGCTCTCCGTCCAAAGTTAACCCCTTTTAAACACCAGGGGCGGGTCCACCATACACCCCTCGTCTTCCTCATTGGCAGGCCAAAAAGAAAGGTCTGCCCTCGTCCCCGGGCCACTTTCGTCTCCCATTTGCGCGGCAAAAACAAAAACATTCCTCGTCTGTCTGGAATCCAAGGGCGCCATAATTCTCATCCATTCTGAAATTTCCATTCATCTCACACCTGGGCCTCATAGCCCTATTCTCTATGCACCGACTTGCATACAGGCTTCGCCTATTCAAGACTTTCATACAGGAATGCCTATTGTCACCGGCATTCTTTAGCCATTGTAAATTCCAGACCCGATGTCTGCGCTTGTCCGAGGCCAGACAACAAACAATGACCCCATGGCCACCTGCTCTTGTCACCCAACATCTATTTGGGGCCATAAAACTTCAGATGAATAGAGGAGGGGGTTCACCCCAATCGAAGATGTCACAGAGTCATCTTCCAAACGATTTTTATGCGATTCTTTGATGTTATTAATCTCTGAAAATAATGACTCGCAAGTATAGGTAGATGAACATATGGTTAAAATAGCATGATCCAGCTTCTTCAAATAGTTAAATGTACCTGTGGAATCGAAATCTAAAATTTCGTTACTGGCATTGGCTGCGCACCATGATCGATCATTCACGTTTGTTCGTAATACTTCATAGTGAACTTTGTTATTTTGAACTAACACATAAACCGTTTTGATCGGTGGCATGCCCAAAATTTTGCGTCGCGTGCCATTGCTTCGCCATCCCTGCTATATGCGACAGATGTATTCTGAAATTTTAAAGATGCTTTAGAATTGCATAATAAATATTGGCAACGCATGTTCTAATTATGAACCGTGATCAAAGAATGATAACTATATTTGACACAATACATTAGTTTCCTACATTAGTTCCGCACTATGAAAAGTATTTGAAATCCAGTTATATTTAATGTGTAATAATTCCCTTTCCCATTCTATAAAACATTAATGATGGATCCGGGATTCTCGAGTCTATGACTTAACTCGAAAAATTCCACTCACGAAGATCACGACCTTAACATCTGAGGTTACCACAAAGGTTACTTTTTAATATGGCTTTGGTCTATCTCAGCCCCGAACGTGTTACACGAATTTTCAATAGTATTTTGGTTGATTGCACAAAAGAAGCAAAAAAGTCTGTTTTGATTCATGTTCTCTTAATTTTAATGGGTATAGTCACTGTTTTGACTTTCAGAGATGCAATTAGAAATATCTTGCGAGTATTTCTGTGCTTTTTTTAACAATAAAGGGAAGTATTTAGCTTTGGGAATATTGGACTATTCTTCAAAAAATATTAAGGGGGTCCTGCACGTCCATAGGAGCCCATGTTAAATTGCTTAAGTTTATGTACTTTTTTCTCAGAAACTACTTACTTCTCATGGATAAAAATTTTGCAGTAGTTATGTGTATTACCAATACCACTTTAATGAAGGGTTTTATCTTTTTGTTAAAAATTACATTAATTATGAATTTTTTAAAAACTGTATAATTGTTTTCCCTAAAATTTAGTTTAAAAAAGCCATATCTAAAAACCCTTGCTAGATATATCTAATTCCCTCCATTAAAATGTGCAAATATGTTAAAAGTCTGCTCACTGAAAATTTTAGGATTATAAAGTAAGTAATTTTTGAGAAAAAGGTACATAAAGTGAAAAATAGTGCATTTTGAGAAAATAGGCTTTAAAGTAAAAATTTGTAATTTTTTGAGCATTTACTTTTTTTAGTACTTTTCCAGAAGTATATAAAGCATTTTCTTAGTCTTTGACCATACAAAAGACTCTTCTAATTTTCTATTTTCATTATTTTTAACAATTTAGCCTTTTTGGGGATCTTAAGATGCTTTTGTTGTCCTTACGAATCCTACGTGTATCTAGTTTTTTGAAGCATGGCACACAGTTATAACTTGGTTCAATATCACAATGTTTTAAGATCATTAATTTTGCTACATGACTCATATTGAACTGTGCAACAGCCATATTTTCTCCTAATATTTTAAAGTTTTTAATTCCACAAATGTAGATCTTGGAATCACTGTCTATATGGTGTTATTAACTGACTCATTTGGGTTCTGGGTCTTTCCATGTAAACATTTTCTTAATGGCATAGGATCACTTAGATCTTTAAAAATTGGTTTCATCTAATTCATTATGGTGTGTGTGTTTATGATCATAGTGCCTTTCGTTACATTCACAGCTTTTGTCTTTTGAAACTTGCACCAGGCATTTACAATCGCAGGACACAGTCCATGGTGAGGGTTCTCGTTTGAAGACAGAAGATGAAAATAAACAGCCCAAGCAGCAGTTTTCATGCTGTGTAGATTATTGATATTATTTCTGATAGCCATACTATAATATCTTTGAATTTTTTATTTTAAAATGTCGGTGAGTCGGTTACGACCTCTCAGGCTTTTTCCATCACTTAATTTTTTTTCTCTGTTTCGCTTTTAAGATCCAAAAGACATGTACTCATATACTTTTGGATAAGCAAATACACTTTAATTTTCCCCTTGAACATTATATGGATTCGCACTCATCAGAAACTTATGCAAGGGGAAACACTAGTTCTCCTAGCAGAGTTCATTTGATGCGCATCAAGGAATAACTTCATTAAAAAAATAATAAAAATACTTCTAACTATTGTACTTCCTTATATTATATATCATTTTGAACAGAAATATTTGAACTTTTAGAAAATATAAAAAAGTGAAAATCGATAATTTTTCGAAAATTCAAGTGCCGGACTCCTTAAATTAAACAGTGTGCCTCATTGTCTTTCTTTTCTTTTTACTGTTTGTTGTTTTATTCTTCTTTAACCACTCTTATAACTCATCATGAAGTTAGGAAATATTCAATAGAGAAATTCGAAATATGCAATATCCATCTTTATTATAATGGAGAATTTTTTATTTGGTTTTTCGTTCTTTATATTCACACATGTTGCACTAGAAATAACCCCCTTTGTCACTGGAACTCGCCCTTCTCAAGTAAGGACTTTGAGCCTCAGGATCGATTCTGGGGTGTCAGCCGCCCGCGTGCAAAGACCTAATGTGCCGCCCCTGTAGAGAATTTTTCATATATTGTGACTAATACTTAACTCTAACGTTATAAAATCATCCACCTGTATAGAAGTGAAAAGTAAAACATTAATAAAAATGCACATAAACACAAAAGTTACTTTTTTCCTCTGTTTTGTTTTTTTAAATTGTAAGGCTATTATTCAATTGAAAACATTTAATTTCCCCAAATGCATGTCGAATTTAAACCTTCCTTAGTTAAGTAATATTAACCATATTAATACTTTCGTAAAGCAACTTACCCAAGAATCATTTTTGATGTGCCTTTATTAAGCATCGATCCACAGTGCATCGCCAGTGCTGCTGATAAACAAGATCTTTTCTATTGCGGTATTGCCGCTTTCGCCACGAATTTTGCCACACAAATGAAGGATGTGTGTAAAGAGTAGACATTAATGGACAGTGGACCAACATATTGTGCACTAACATTCTATTTTTTTTTAAATATGCTATGTTATCGGAAAATCGGAACTTATTTTAATTTTTCATTAACTATTTAAAATTCAGCATATTTGTTCGACTTATTATAAGCTTTATTTTGAGAAATTTATAAAAAAATTTGCTTGACTGATTGAATTATGTGCACCCTGCAGCCACCCGCGTGGCCGCAGGGTGCACATAATTCAATCAGTCAATTCAATGCACGCCCTGCACACGTACTAGGAATGGTCCTGTTGAGCCTCGAAAGATCTAATATATATGAATCCTTCTGCATAAGTCATTAATTGAATCAGAACTAGAATAAGCTCGCGACCATTCCCCCTCGGCCAGATTCACCAGATTTAAGTTAATTACATTTAACACCTAGCTGTCCATTAATAGATAAGTAACAACACAGTGATTTTCCGCACGGGATTTATCGTAAGCATGCTAAATATCCTTTCAGTTTTTTTTTTATTTGAATCACTCCAAAGAGGGGACGGCAAATTGTCATAGGACTTATATTTTGAAACTTTTGTCTATAAGACATATTCGCCATCGGCCAGCAAAGTGTTAATAGAATTCATCTGATTTAGAGTGGGTATCTAATGGAAGTGCAACATATGAATCGTAGCCAGTTACAATTGCATTATTCTAGTGCAATTCCATTTAGATTAATGAATTCAATTTATCTTTTACTGCCTGAACCAAGATTAAGAGTGAAAAGCATCGTGAATTATAGAGTTACACATAAACAAAACACAATTCTAGCTAAGTAAAAATAGTAATTGTGACGAATTTAAAGTTTTTTTTAATGCATAAAAGATGGTGTAAGAGAATAGGCCTGTTGTGGACCGAAAGGTGGCCGAGTTTGTGAAAGTGCTGGGTTATCGTGAATGTGATTAAAAAAGAAAAAAAAAACACTGTTTCCTCAGAAAATATTATACTGCACTTGTGTGTATTGTTTGCTTCAGAATACAATAGAAAATAAATTCCCAAATACCCTTAAGGGGTATCGGAACCCCCTATACTGATAATGTTAAAAAGGCCTTTTTCAATGTTCCTTTTCTAAAAATCTGTTGTAAATACAACCCCCAAATTTTTTTACAAGTTAAACATGGATTTAGTATTATACTGTGAAATGAGCTTTTTTAAAAATGTTCATTAGTATTTTTTTTAAATTTTTTTTATTTGATGTATTTCGAGAAAACAAAATTTTTCGACAAAAAAAATTTATAAAAAAAAATATATACAAAATTTTGCTAAAAGCTCATTCCAGTAAATACTAGAATATACAAAGAATATGTCATATAAATTTTGTGGACATAAAATATATACTTTCTGAGAAAAGGTACATCGAACCTTCAAAAATGACATTTTGAGGAAAACACATTTTTATAAAAAAAAACTCACCTTATCAAAACATTCCAGCTCCATATTCCAAATTTTCAGCATTTTTTGAAAATTCACCCTCTTGTATTAATCTTTTAAGTCTTTTTACCTTTCTAACCTCTTTAGTTTTTTTGAAAATTGGCATATCTTGCCCTTGTAATTCTCTCTTTGTCGAGACGTTCCATGCAGCATGTCGCATAATATCCAGGCTCTATGTTTAATTTTTTCAAAATATCCAACTTTGTTGCATTCCCTTTATTAAAGAATGCAATAGCATCATATGTACCGAAATAAAGTGTTTCTAAGTGCACAAATGTCTTTTTGGGGACACGAGACCAAATAACGTTATTAATGCTTTCATTTGGATTCTGCGTGTTCCCATGCAAGCATTTTTTCAATAACTCTGGATCAGAAAGATCCCTAAAAGTAGGTCTAATGGCTTCCACAACAGCAACTGGAAGTTTATGTTTGTGGTGGTAAACTTTATTTTCCAATTGTGCCTTCTTATAAGGACACCACGTGTCAGGACCTGATGGACAAAATCCATGTTGCGGATTTTCATCGGTTGATATTTTGTGAAGAAATATTGCCCATATAGCTTGTCGCATATCCTTTACACTTGACAAATTTCTTCGAATGGCAAGGCCATAATATGTTTGTAATTGGTCAATAGATTCTTCCGTTAATCTATTTTTTCCACATAATGCCTTGCCAGCTGATAATTTTTTTCCTCTCATCTCTACTTTGAAAGGTCGGAGGCGAGATCCCATCTATTTCATAACATGGCCTATACACTCAAGTTTTGTGATCGAACAATTATCACCGTATACTTTATTTTTCACAATGTTATCAAAAGCTTTGGAGTATCCATCTCCTAAATATTTCGTGTAACGCACATCATAGCGTTGAACAGAGCGCTGAAATATCGATAGAGCTCCATCGACTTCCATTCGTCCACTGTACCCGTCGAAGTTCTTGCAGACTGGTCCATGTTTCTTTTTATCTTTGCAAACACAATGTTTAGATAATATTTCAGTGTCAATTATACCTTTCCTGTGTCCACACTCGTAACTGTCACGACACCATTCATGGAGGAATATCCTCTCTTCTGCCATGTTCCATCAACCGCCACAGGAATGTCTCTAATATTTTGATTTTCTTGCACTGCTTCTTCTACGGCATCTTTCATCGTTGCATCGCACACATCCTTGGTTGCCCCTAACAGCTTATTATTATATTTTGAGAACTTTGTCGGTGGGGGTGGCAAGTTCATGATTCCGCAAAACATTCGTGCAGCTTCTGCACCTTTCCCTATGCATCTCATTGCATAAACAAACCTTGTGTTTATTTCGCGTAGGTGCTGGGTTTCCCAATTTCAGCTTTGCACTTCTTGAGGAACAAAACTTGTAGCTATAGCTGCAAAAATCACAAAGTATATCAAGTTCAACAGCTCCACCTGAACAATTTTCTTCACAGGAAAGGTTAAGTCCTGTTGCTCCACACTGTAAACATTTGACAGCTTCAGAAAATACACTAGCTAAAACATTTAAATCCACAATAGCATTTTTAAATCCACTATTAAACTCACTTTTGTAGGAGTTATTTAAATTGCTAAGTTTTTTTTCTGAAGTAGAAATATTACTATTAGAAGCAGAAGACTGTTGTGGTACAGAATCACTTGTCACTGCTGTTGATTCGGAATTACTTCTGCCTTTTTTAAAATTGCCTCGCCTTTTTTAAAAAACTTTGCTGCTAGATCTAGGCATTTTAAATATAACAAAATAATATTTAAAATCAAAATAATAGCGTTGTAAAGAGCTAAGCAGGTCTAATTACTATAAACACAACTTGAACAAAACAAACAGAGTTTGAACGAACGATTTTCTTCAAAAATACAAATGTAAACAACGTATAATTAGTTGTATCTCTGAAACCGTTCTTAGGGAGAAAAATAACTGAGGCTTTTTTTTGGCAGCTAGCTTTACGAAAGAAATTTTTAAAATGACGTCGAACATCTAGCTGGCCAAAGAGGAAGTGCAATGTTTACCTTTTTTCTGTCCATTTAAATCGGTGACGTGCGTTTAGATGATTCTTTAAAAACAAAATTTTAGCACTTCTAATTGTGCTAGAGATTAAAATGAGGTATTTTTGGAAAGGTAATGAGTTAAAGAATTTAAAAATGCAATAATCTGAAATTGATAAAAAAATTTTTTAGCCTTCCAACTGCCCTTAAACAAAGGCATGGAGGCATGGAGCAGCGATACTCAACCTGCGGTCCGCGGGCTACATGCGGCCCACCAAGAATTTTTAAGTGGTCCGGTCATGGTTAATTGTTCTGAGAAATTTACTTAAGAATATTATATTAAAGATTTGGTGGGAAATTCTTTGCCAAGAAATCGAATATATCAATTTTGCTTTTTGCTGTCGGTGTCGCACGAGTACTAATTGATATTCTTTTTCTTTTTGGAACTGTTACGGTTAGTAATAGCAGACAACAGAGGAGTAGCGATAATTTTATAGGTGGAACTAATTTTTAACTATCTTTCATATCTTGTAAGCGAAAAATATTTGAAGAAAATCTATCGTTTCAAGACTGCTGTGAGGTTGCTATTTTGTAGTGAAAAACAAACATGGATCAGTAATTGTTTGATTTGTCACGAAAGTACTGTATTTAAAAAATACCAATGAACAGGAATCATTCAATGACACTTTTCCTCGAAGATCTCTTTCAAGAGGTGATAAATAGGCTTTCTTGAATAATCTTTGTAATAGCAACAAAGGGATTTGTCAGTGGTCATATCACAGCGGTAACAAAGACATCCGATGAAGTTTGTTATATTAATGATAATCGTATGAAACCGTTTACTGATGCAGAAATTGTGAAGGAGTGTTTCTTAAATGCTTCCAATTTAGTGTTAGTGACAAATAAATATAAAAAATAGTAATTAAAAAAAGCAAAACAAGAGTTATAATATTTTGATCAATTTTCCGCATTTTAAATTTCCAATGTTATCTAGGTCTTAAAGCATTTCTCCTCTTCTCCCCCCCCCCCCCCTTCCCTATTTATTCTCCTGCCCGCGTGAAATAGCTGACATATGCATGCGGCCAAGCAGAAAAAAAGGTTGAGTACCCCTGGCATGGAGTATTTACTACATGAAAATGAAATTTAATGAGTACAAAGTATACAGTAATTTACCTGATCAAACGCACCTTATGAAGGCATAAAGCTGTCCATAATGAAAATTAAGTAGCCAGCTTTGCAAAAACAGGCTAATTTTTTCAGAAGAAATGTGTTATTCCTGTTGTCTTCCGAACTGCACTCTGTGCTTTGCTGCTTCATCACGAAGACGATGAAGGAACAGTAGTTCATTATCGACGCACCTTGTTCAAAATATTGAAGGATGGTTTTGACAGCCTTTAGTCCTTCACTATGTAATATTTTAGGAGTTTGTACAGCGTGCTCAAATTTAACGTCTTCATCATTTTCCGGCATTTCTTCATTAACTGTAACAACTGCAATAATTTATACATTGGACATAATGAACGAGTCTGCACGTGGAATTTTTTCGACCTGTAAAGGAGTTGCCGAGTTTTCGGGATTCTACAGTACTCCGAGTTCACTCGATGGAATTTTTATAAGAATAATCATTGGAATTCCGGAGTTCAAACTATACTTGTTTGAAACGGATTATTCCTGTTGTGTTGCTGTTTCTAATGCCACCCGATCGACCATGTCACATCGAAACCCACGAAATTCTTTGTGGAAAGGAGCTAGAATACATCTGTCGTGAGCTGTGCAGCTTTGAGTACAAAACGTACAGTCAGGTGACTGTACGTTTTGGCTCTGTCCTTATTCCTTGTTATAAGGAAAATCAAAATCAAGAAATATTTGCAATTGAGATAAATATTAAACACTCCTAACCTGTTTGTAATCAATATATGTGTATATGTGGATTCCTTTATTGCATAGAATCGCGTCAAATATTACAGCTGTTGTAGCCGTGTGGTCATGGTCATGAACTCGGGGATCAAGTCATAGTGCCATGGTAGTCATGACTCAGATACAATGGCGCAATAGCCTATGAGGGCCAGAGCTTACTGTGCCCATCCCAGTATACGTGACCATTGGGTGCTGAGGTGCATGAGCAGGTATCAAGATCAGGTGGTTAGTCTGAAGCAAGACCCCCAGTGTTTAAGTCCCCAAGCAAGCTTAGTACGCATTTATCAACCCACTACAATAGGGATGAAAGGCTGAGTCAACCTTGCCCGGCCCGGGAATAGAACCCGGACTTGTGGTGTGGAAGCGTGATACGCTACCACTCGACCACTGGGCCTATGGTAGTCATAGTGTTATCAATATGGTGTTTTCAAGTCATAGTGCCATTGTAGACCTGCCGTGTAGAAAGGCTGATGCACATTAAATCTTCGAAGATAAATTCCTCCCATTGGAAGGGTATAGAAGTTCGTAGAGGAGAATGACAGCTCAACTGCCATCGTAATTACTTGACCGTGGCTCAAAATTAATGGGTCCGTCGCCAATACCACTCGTGTCGCTTCTGAATGCGACGTAAATCAAAATGAAATCAAATTTCAAAATCAATCAAATAAATATGGTTTTATTACAAATTTTTCGCCTCAAAGTCTGTGATAGTCTGATATATACAGGGGGTCCGGGCTTAAAGTATCCGAAAGTAATGGCTTATTACTACGGAACTACCCATCGTAATGTAATAAATTGTTCATTTATGGATTGGAAAACTCTCCGAGATATTTTGGGTCTAGTTCAATCGGCCGCACGTGCGCGCATTATTCGGCAATCGCAAGCTATAAACCTTTTACACTGACTGCATTAGTAAAGATGTGTACGCCACTGTAAAAGATGCAGTACGTACTTAGGTTAACAGAATTTAAATCAGTCACGCGTGTACAGCGACGTGTTCGAACAGAATGGAATGAATATCGTTACTGTCTTGCCTAATAGACTTATCAGGACTCCTACAAAATGAATCCCGCACACGATCAACAGTGTCTTCTATCACGAAAACTTAAGGATACTTGCCAGTTTGAGATACCAAAGTTCCCGTCTTTTTTTAAAGTTCCTTCCCATTGGTGGATAGATTTTGATGTCGGAAGGTCGACATTTCATTCTGATCGAACACGTCGCTGTACACGCGTGACTGATTTAAATTCTGTTAACCAAAGTACGCACTACATCTTTTACAGTGGCGTACACATCTTTATTAATGAAAATAGTGTAAAAAGTTTATCGTCTGCGATTGCTGAATAATGCACGTACGTGCGGCCGATTGGACTACACCCAAAAAATCTCGGAGAGTTTTCTAGTCTACGGATGAACAGTTTAAAACATTCTGATGGGTAGTTTCGTAATAATAAGTCATTACTTATAGATACTTTTAGCCCAGACTATATGTACTAAACTTCATTGCATTAAAACAATTTATTTTCAAGAAATTGCAATTTTTAATATTTGTGACCTTTATTTTGGACATTATTGTATGTTTATTAATGGTATAACTATGAAACATTACGAGCAGAACAAAATTCATAATTCATTATACTTTTTGAACCAGTTGAAATAATTTAATAAACATTTATGAATTAAAAGCTTTATCTTTTTTAAGGTTAATTACTAAAAATTATGAAGAGAACGAATAAAAGCTTAAACAGTAGTTAATGGTTACCTTACTTTATGTTTTCATTAAGATTCTCATATTACTTTCCCAATTAAATTTAGTGATAAAAAAACGAAATTTATGCATTTTAATAACAATTTACATTATTTTTAGGGATTTATAAAGGGCAAAAATAAAGTAATTTAATACAAGACCTTTAAAACAATTAAACAAAATGGTATTTTGAACGACGAGCAAAATATTTTTCATAATTCTGAGCCAACAATAAATTCAAACTCATTATTAATGGTAAAAAAATAAATCAAAATTTCGTCATCTTCAGAAGCAAATAATTTTTTCTTTTCTTACAATAATGACTTCGATAATGAAAAGAGATTTAATTATTTGAAGTCAGTGAAATTTTTTTTAAAAAAAGCTCCACTCGTTTCAATTGATGCTTAACTTTTAATGATCTTCAGTTTTTAATTGTAAAAATTTGACTTCGATTATTATTTTAAAATGTTTCTCCTTAATTTTATATAAGTGTATTTTTTTTTCCGACATTTACCGACAAAATAAATTTTGTTGAGTAGTTTTTTCATTGCAGAAACAGGAATTTTAATGAGGGGAAAAAACTTCTATTACCGTTGTTATCTTTTAATCATTTGGTATTTAATTTTTCTTAATTGCATTTGCATAAGGAGAATAATAAATTTTTCTGGGAAAATTGTTTTCTTCCAATGTTTCTTGTTTTCTCTAGTATGGCATGTTGAGACGAAAAACATCGTTAGGTTTTTGCTTCTTAGCGTTTTAAGTTCGTCAGCAAATATTTGTTTTTTCAATTCTGGAACTTCATGAAGGAAATGGAAAACAGATATTTTGCTCTATTTTACTTTATAAAGAGAAAAATGAATATTATTACAATGGTTTTTTTTAAATTTTTTATACGTTTTTTTTTTTAACTTCATGTTAAGGTATCCGACTACGTTCGGAACAGTTATTTTGAAAAAGTGTACATACGAATATTTTTTTTTAATATTTAGTGTCACTTAGATTAGAATACACGCATAAAATCGTTTAAAGAATATTGTTATAATAAAAAAATATTTAAATGCAATATTTTGGCAAAAAATGAACATTGAATTACCTATTTTCAAAACATTCTCATTTTTGAAAAATGCTTCTGTAATAATAATATTTTACCCTTTTATAGCTGACTTCTACAGAGAGCCCGAACTAGGAGTTTTTTGAACAAATTATTATTATTCTGGGAGTTACTACCAATTGAAATAATAATCGGTGTTTTTTTGCTAAAATTTTTTCGCTCTCATGTATCAAAATATGGATAAATCCACTTCTTAGTTATGCATTTCAAAAATCTTAGTTCAGGCTCTGTACAGAGGTCTGAGCTATAAAAAGGGAAAACATTATTATTATAGAAGTATTTTTCAAAAAAAGGGAGAATCTTTTGAAAACAGGAATTCTATGTTCATTTTTTGGCAAAATTTCGTATTTAAATAATTTTTTATTGTAATAATATTCTTAAGACAATTTTATACGTGTATTCTAATCTAAGTGATACTAAATATTAAAAAAAAAAAAATAGCTGTTTGTACGCTTTTCAAAATCACGATTCCAAACTTAGTCGGATACCTTAAGTATTTATTTGTTATCAAAACTTATTTTCAGCAAAATGCTAGGGACAACAAAATGTTTTGTTGACATTAATTCGTTGTTGAGAAACATGCATTTATTAAGATGTAACACAGGTGTTGTGTTACATCTTAATGTGGCACGCGGTACAATTCTCGGTAGCCCTCTGCACTTCTCAACAAATTTGTCAATATTTGAGTGGATGGAAGTTAATAAATTAATAATAAACCTTATTTGACAAACATCTTCAAAATTACGGACATTTAAGTAATTACGAAAAAATCTGAAAGATAACTCCAAAAATAAATTTACAGCTATTTTTTAAATTACTGAATGTCATTGCCGGAGAGATTTAATCATTTGAAAGAAAATTGTATGTACTCTGTTTTCAGCTTTTGTGTGGTTCTACATATCTAAGTAAAAAATCTTTCCTCATATGAAGAGTATTTTGAGGATGCTAAGATAGTGTTTAACAGCTGAATGCTTAGAATCGTGTCAAATTGAAAGTCACACATTATACCCTTGATTTTGCGATATATAAGTGTAGAGTGGGGCAAATGCACTAGGTTCTCATTAAAATTTTTTTATTTAACTTTTTATTTAACTATAATGATGGGACATACTTATATTTTATGTTGAATATTTCTATTTTAATAAATATGTTTAAAAGTACTTAATATAAGTACAGTTTTAGTGTTTTTATTTTTGTTAAAGAAATAAAAATATTTTATGATGTTTATTTTATGTTAAGAAATATTTTTAACTGTGATGCAAAATTAATACATAATAAAACTGTAAACCTATATTATTGACCTCTATTCTCAAACTCTGCATGCATTATCGCTGGAATCAGAATACTTCAAATATGTCCTACTATGTGGCTCACTGTGTGGCATCCTACTATGTGGCACGTTGAATCCTATTGGTAGATTGGCTTGGCACGCCCGAGCTAAAAGGTCGCCAACCACTTATGTAACATATCTCTTAACTCATTCTGCATTATAAGTCATTCCTCATATTCATATTTGATATAAATCATATTTCATTTATTAACTCTCGTATTCTTTTGAGTAAGCAGCTCTGTTTTACTTCCAAATGACAGACTCAACACTTCACTTACAGTTCTACTTTAACAATCACAATTGCATTCCTTTAAAAATAATTAAATATGCATCGATTGACAGGATATGGATCACATTTTGTGGCTAAATGCCAAAAAAAAATGATTTAAGCCAGAGGTAATTAGAGCATGCAGAAAAATACTGCAAAGAAAAGTGAATGACGAAAAAAAATTATGTCTTGATTAATATTTCTAGTTTATTTTTAGCCGAAAAGATGCTGATTTTGAAAGTAATTCTTTATAACATAATATTAAGATGCATGGTATGAGGCGTAATTTATTCCATTTAACTGTGAATATTTTTTTTAAAAAAATCAATAGTTTTACAGCTAGTCAAGATTGAAAATTTTCACCCCAAGACACTCTTCACCTAGTAGTAAGGTGAAAGAACAGTTCAAATATAAAGAGAGTTTTTCTTATGGAAAAGCACCCCATGCCTATATTGTATTGTATCAAGGACTTATAGAAAACACTTCACACTTTATTATAATTCATTTATGTAAAAATCAACCAGTTTATTATAAAAAACGAGCCTTACAGTAGTCGCATACAATGTGTAATATCTGACATGTTATCGTGGTAAATACGCAATAGTAACTTAAATCCTGAAAAAAATGAATCCAGTATGATTGGAAATAATTCACTATCGAATAATTATATCTTTAATGAAAATTTTATTTAGGAGTAATGCAATTTTTTTATCAAAAATATTTATTCTTGTTCAATTTGGGGACGAGTGGATACAATAGACTTATAAGTAAAATATGACACATATACAGAGTTGGATTTCGCATATATTCTTCTCTGGATTTACCCATCTCTTCAAATCCCAAAATCATGAAAATGTAATTAGCTTGGTAAATGTTTAATTTTTATTCGAGAAAACATTATATTGACAGCGAAAGGAATTAATCTTATATTATCTCATCTTATTCGAATAATTCCATATTATTTATTCGTATTTTCTTAAGAATGTTGAGCTTTGTCAGACGCTTAACAGTAAATATAATTATTAATAAGTAAGTTTATCCTGAATAAGAATTCTAATCTTGTAAAGACTGTAATCAAAGAATTATTACTTCGGTTAGCTCAGCTCAACTTTATTTCATGGGTTTATAATTCAAACTAAACAACATTCAAGGGGGGGGGGGAAGAGATCACAGTTGCAATTACATTAAAACAGTTAACAGTATTAGAAAAAATGACGAGAGGTTTGCGTGCACTTCCTCTTCCGAGGTGGCAGGCTGACTGGTTAAGCACGCATCCACTCGGCGAAACGAACTCGCCAACCTGGTCGCCAAATTGGCGGCAAACTCGGTCGCCAAATATGATGCCAACTTGGCTCTATCGACAAGATCTCGCCAAGTTCCAATTGACGTCACTTCCTGTTACCCATATCCGTCCCTTTTCACGAAATCACTCCGACAAATATCCAGCAACCGAGAGGAAAGATGTTACACATCAATAAACAAATGTGTAATAATTGCAAATCCCAATGAGTAAGCAAGTTCTAAGAGTAGGATAATATTTTTGCTAACCTTGTGACGGCTCTTATCCGCGCCTGTGGCTAATCCTCTGGGGAAAAATATTTTTCAGCTGTTGTATGTTTATAAAATCGCTTCCCGTGGAAAAACAGTGATTTATGTTAATCTGAATTCTATCTAATCTCTAGCAAAGTGAATGGGGAGTTAGTCGTTAGGCTGCTATTAAAGTTAGATTAACAAAGTTACTATCTGAAGTCGTCCCTGGAGTTCTTGAACAGAATCTTTAGTCCAGGATATCCAGTAACACCAGGCGAGACCTATCTAGTGCAGTTACATCGGATCGCAAGCAGATAAGTAACATTATTAGAAAATTTAGGATAGCTATTAAATTGACTGTTACCTCAGTTTATGATATTTCTTGATAGTAAATAGAAAGAATAATAAATACATTAATTTCATATAATGGCTGATTATTCGGGGTCTCAAACTTCACCAGTTTCTTGAAAATAAATTCAGTCTGGGCCAAGTAGTTGTATTTAATTCATTTTGATACGGAATATTAAAATGAAGAACTAAATTGTTGTAAAAATTAAAACATACATAGAATGGTGGGTGAACTATGTACAGAGATTAACTGTAGAACTGTATATACTAAGTATACTTCCAGTTATCTAACCTATATACAAAAGCTTTTAAGTTCTTTGCGTCTATTCAACCGCCAACCATCGAAAATTCATCCGTCTGCAGAGTTTCTAAATTTCAGTTTTCAGTTACCGATGTGAATCCCTTGGGAGAAAACTTCATATTATTTCTAGCTCATGCACTTTTACTCGCTTTCTTGAAAATTGAAACAGCTACCTTCCTTAGAAGGGGAAATCTTGAACTGACCTTTAAGTTGTAGAGTTCTGAAGGATGCAGCTTGGCTGGAATGAATTTTACAGGATACAGAAACTGTACTGGTCTTTCTTCAATGTCCCGTTCGGAAGTAGAGCGGAACATGCGTAAATTTTTTTATCTCCCCGGAAGTGTTTTTAGCGGTTTCCAATTTTTTTTTACATAAGGCGAACCCTATTTTTTTCATCGTTTACTAAAACAATGGTGCTTCCAATCACATTAAATTTCCTTTGTTAGTGAAGTTTCTTAGGTAGATCTCAAATCGAGTAAATAAGAAACTCGCCTTTTTTCATAATCGCGCGCGCGTTTAGTTCAGTGCCTCTCAAAGTTTCAATATTCGCGACCCAACATTCAATCGTATAATTTTCATCGCACTCCCCTCATACAATAACAATGTATTTAATTCAATAATACTATATTTAAATGCTAAAACTACGATGCGACTTTAACCTCTTAAGTAGCACCAGCGTATATAAATGTCTCGCTTGGCCAAAACGTTAAATTTCCCCTGACGTATGTATACGTCTTTCAGAAGTACGAACTTTTCTGCGTACTGCTATCCATAAAATTATTCCGAAGGCTTTGGAAGGCTATAAAAGGACTTTGACAATGTTTGCGAAGGATTTACTTATTTCAGATTATTTTTGCTTCTTTATTCCTTCCCTCCAATACATCACATGCGCGCACCTAAGTGGAAAACGGTTAGCATTTGGAAGCGAATAGCGTAACTTTTAATCGGCATTTAAGAGATTTATTATAAACAGTACAAATTATCAAGATAAGTGTTAATTTTTGTATATAATTTTTTATATGACAATCCCATCGGGTCACTAGTAATTATTAAACTTGTTCTTAACATAGTATTGTAAAATTAATTATAAAATACATTGTGTAGCATTGATATTTTTATAAGTGTATTATATCAGTGTAAATATGTATTTTATTTTTATTATGTCAGAATGTATTTTGTTTGTTTACTTTCAGTACATGAATAATATTTTTAAATAATCTTTTGGGGTTTCGACTTTTCAATTAGCTCGCGCCCCCCTCGTAGAGTTGTCATGCCTCTCAAGGGGGGCGCGCCCCACACTTCGAGAAACGCTGGTTTAGTTATATAAAATTTTTATTTCCACAATCTTCTTAAATTTATCTTATTTCGGGTGAATAAGTATTTACGTCGCAATATAAAGCAACACGAGAGCTCTTGGCGACGGACCTTGTAATTTTGAACCTCGTCAAAGGATGAGGACGACATCTTAGATTCATTCCTCTCCAAACTAACACACCAAGCCAATGACAGGACTATGAGCTTCGACAGATTTAACATGCATCAGCCCCTTTACATGGAGGGTTTAAGTACACAAAGATTAGAACTCATGACACAGGTCTCAAGTTCGTGACCATAACCACCAGCTTATTGCTGCCTGGTCTTAAAACGGATAGAACAGAAAAGGGAGGAGTGAGAGATAAACTCTTCTTCCAATTACGAAGTACTTAGATGTCGATAGTTCAAAATTATTGAAAGCAGAAGGAATGTCTGTGTCGTCAAATTTCCCGTCTTTTCTAAATGAATGGCTCTTACTTTTGAACTGAACTCAGTGGCGCAACAGCCCATGAGAGCCAAGGCCTACTGTGATTATCTCAGGCGCAGGGGTGCATGTGTAGATGTTTCGGTCAAGTGGTCAGTCTGACGCGGGCTCTTACTATTTCTTATGAAAAAAGAACATTATAATGTGGTAATATATGATGGATTAGATTCAATGTGTGTATCTCAAAATCCAAAATTTTTTGTGGACATCTGGGATAATTTTAGCGATTCCAGTGTGAAGTGTTCTTTCATCGCTTCGGTACATCACTAGATCTGTAAAATAATTTCGATCAGGCAGTATTGTAGAATGATACATCATTATAAATAATGCCACCTGATTGTGAAGCCTGCTTTAATACGATTGAAATTTTTCAGTTTTTATCATGAAGGATTTGTATTTCTACATTGTAATTTTAATTTATCTTTAAAATGCTCAGTTTGAGTTTTCCTGATTCCAGACTTTCAGATGAATGTATTTCTTTCTAGAACAATGAGTTATTTATTTTATTTTGTTCTTTCTTCATGATAAAAAAAAATACACCTCAAAATCCAGGCTGTTATACGAACAGTATGATCAACCTTCCTTTGAAAAAGTTCCAGAACAAATCCTTTGATGGAATAATGATGACTGTTGATAGAAATGTTGTGAAGTGGAAAAAGAATTTTCAAACTAACCGCATGTCTCTCACAGATGATTCGAAAAGTGGAAATCCATAACTCATGGACGATAATGCCACAGTAAAGAAAGTAGGAATTTATTCCATTAGATCGATGTGGCCGCTGTAACTTAGAGACCGGCGTTGTTAAGTCGCGGACTTAAGTCCTGATGTCACTGGAGATCCACCATGTAGAAGGGCGTGGTTAAAAGTACTCACGTTGACGTAGTATGGTAGTACTGCACATTTTGTGTGTGTTTGATAGTTAATTTAACACTACTAAGTTAAGAACAGGTTTAATATAATTACCAGTCAACCCATGGCCGTATCCTATATAAAATTATATACAAAAATGAACACTTATCTTGATAATTTGTATGGTTTATAATTAATCGCAAAACAGTGGATTAAAAATTACGCGATTTGCTGCTCAATGCCACCGTTTTCCACATAGGAGCGCGTTTGTGATGTATTGGGAGTGAGGGGGGGGGGAATAAATACCGTAAAATCCCCGTGGTATAGCGCTATGCTTTCAAGCTGCAACTTTTAATTTTTAAATATATTTGCCGCATAACGCGCACCCCTTTTTTACGAAGAAATCTGAAATATATGTGTGCAATGTTCTTGTATCTTGAAATCATTTATTCGAGATATTATCCCAAGCTTTTGAAAAAATAGTATGCATCTAGAACTATAACTTTTCATTTTCATAAAGTCTCATCTTTAAAATAAACAGTATTTCGACCTATGTAGAAGTCTTGATTTTTTTTCTATGCTCATCTTTTTTTTTTTATTTGAAAGCTCGTTTTTTTATAACTCTCACCTGTAAACTTCGACCCTATTTTTTGTGTTAAAAGTGCGCGTTATACGCCGGATTTTACGGTAAGCAAATTCTCTGAAATAATTAAACCCTTCGCAAAACTGTCAAGGTCCTTTTATTGCATTCCAAAGCCTTTGGAATAATTTTATTCATAGCAGTGCACAGAAAAGATCGTATTTCTGAAAAACGTGTATATACGTCGGAGCAATTAATGCTTTGGCTTAGTGAGACTTTTTTTCGCTTATGGCACTAAAGAAATTTGTCGTATCGTAGCTTTGTGAGAGGCCCGCGCCTCTTTCTCGGGCACCTAGATGTGTGGAGGGAAGGGAAGAAACAATCGACATGATCCAATTAATCTATTTATTTCCACACAAAGAACAGACACTATTTCAACTAATACCAAAAAGAGAATGTCTCAATGTTTACCGTGAAAGTGGAACAACTACAGTAAATGTGAACGATTAGGAGACTATCAAACTTGATTTTTATCTTAATAAAGGATCTAACTCAGGCGTACTCAACCTTTTTACCCGCGAGGCCGCATACATTTGGCAGATATTTCACGCTGGCTGTAACATGAGGATTTCTGGGAAAAAAACATTATAAGACCAAGGCAATATGTATTTGACTCTTAAAATGTGGAAAATTGATTAAAATACTAAAACTCGTTTTTTTTTTTTGCTTTTAATATTATATTAATCTCTATCAAGCACACATAAAACATTTTTTTTCTGTTTTATGCATTTTTATTGAGTTGTGAAGTAGTTCCGGTATCATTCCGCCCATGATTCATTGTCGTACAAACAAAGCTGCCAAACCGTTTGATAATTCAATTTTTTTTTTTTTTTTTTTACTTTTGATAAGGCCTCTCTTATTTTTATTTCAAACATTAATTTATCAAGCGTAGAATGACAGCTAAAAGAAGTGTTGACAGGATTCCAGACTGAAATCAGTATATTATTTGTTTATAATTTAAACTCAATTTCACCCATAAAACAGTCACTACTCCAGTTCAATTCGATATTCCACTGGCATTTGTTATTACTACCTGTTACAGTTACAAACAGACAAGGAAAAAAAAACTATCAATTCATACCCGAATGACATCGATAGCAAAATAGATGTATTTAATTTCTCAATTGATAAAATTTCCCGCTAAATTTTTAATACATTGTTCGTAAATAACTGAATTTTTGTGTGCAGTGGGCACTGAGTGGGCCACTCAGAAAAGCCCGGAGGGCCGCAAGTTGAGTATCGCTAATCTAACCTATCATCCGATTTAATATAATCTCAATTCAATCTTAGTGAACAATCGTCACTTTAAAGTTTCCTCCTAATAAGAATCAAATCACTATACTTTGTGAAACGGCCCCCTCCCCCACCCTAAGGTGGCCGTTTCTTTGATTATCCGCGTGAGCTAGAGGTGTTGGGTTTACAAAAGGAACAGCCATTTTTGTATTCTTAATATACTTAAGAATATTACTTAAACTTCTAACAAATTAGATAAATATATTTAAGACAGAACCTATATATATATACTATGAACAAACACACAATAATAGTTATACCGAATCGCGTAACTTGGACCGCTATCAATATCCAACCCGCCTAATCTCACTTCTAATAATATTACAAGTCCTAATATCAAATAGTCAATCCTACCTTAATTTGATTGTAGTTTCAATACTATGAAGAGGCGTCTGGGCGCGTGTGCAATGGTATGCACCTTGACCTAATGGCTTAATCTTCAAGGTAACTTCTACTGGCTGTCAATTCACGCTTGTATCAATCGCTCACATAACATTCCCCAAATTGCCATAAGACTTACTGAAACTTCTGTTATTTAAAAGCTATCTCGTTTGCATTTCTTTTTCACGTTTCGCTTCTTGGGTTTTGGTTGGAAAAGAGTTGCCCTTAATCTTGGCCCCCAAGGACCCAGAGGACATGTTAAAGAAAAGACGCGTGAGCCCGTCACAACTTCTACTGTTATACCTTCAGTAGCAATCTCACCAGACTCGAGTGTATTTTCTCTCCTTTTCTCTCTCAAGTTAGAAAACCTCGCCTACTTATAGCAAGTTAATTTAAATATCCCGATTCTCTTCTCATGAAGGGTCGGCTGTGAATAACGCGAATTGATAGTCCAAAGAATTCCTAAGAGGATTAGCTGGAAAAAAGCGTATAGATCCGTGACAGCTTTAGCGTCTAAGTATAGCATTATTGAATTCAATACAATTGTTCTTGTATGGAAGGGGAGGGGCAGGGGCGACGAAAATTATGATTGAATAGTAGGTCGTAAATATTGGAAGTTTGAGAAGCACTATTTTAGACACAATCCGCTGAATTTTACAATGATGGCCTTCACAATGTTAAGAAACTTTTGGAGAATCTCGTTTCTCTGGATAGCAACTGCTTATAAATAAGCCTTAAGAATAACAAGTTTCTATCTCCATTTTTTTCAGTTATAATTAAAACTTTATGATGCACCCTAATATGCTAAAATCCTTTTGTGGCAGAAACTCCTCTTTACAAAACTTTGCATAGAACTAACTATTCACCCCTCCTCTGGTCTGTTTCTTGATTCCGCCTCCTCTTTGTTTACATTATCTCTGGATTCTCAAATGCAAACACAATATCTCCTACGGCTCTGAGACGTCGATTTTCTCCCTGGCGGACTCGATAAATGTGATTTTTCTTCAAGCAATTAAAGCATCTTTATGTGTTAATTTTTGCTTACCTCTTTTCCTTGACATGAAGGTTTCGATGCTCTGAATCATGATCTCGGGATAGACAGAAAATGCGTTCTTCGTAATTTAAGGTATTTACTGAAGTAGTAGAAAGACATTTTGATTTATTGTTCTTGAAATTTTACTTTATAATTTAACGGGAATTTTTAGCGTGATTTAATAATTTTGATGCAACTTTCAAAGAATTTCCTGTATATTTTCGCGGAATCTCCCTCCCTCTCTCTCTTTATATATATATATATCAATGGCGCACACAAGGGGGGATCCTAGGGGTCCGGACATCCCCCCAAGGTCCTTGATTCTTTTCCCAATTGATTGTAATTCTAAGTAAATAGTACGCAAAATATAATCAAATATTTGTTATTTATGATTAATTTTATTTATTAATGGTAATTATTTATTCAATAATTAGTTTTTTGCTGTTTTTTGTTCCTGAAAATCGACAAAATCAAAAGGAGCATGATACAAGAAGGGTGGACTTTTGACCCTGACCCCCCCCCCTTTGAAAAATTCCTGTGTGTGCTACTGTGATATATATGTATATATATATAAAGGAGAAAAGAGCAACTCTCACTCACTCATCACGATATCTACGGAACTAATGGAGCTACAGACTTGAAATTTTGTAGGCAAATTCTCTTTTCATGGAGTAGAGATCTGCTAAGAACAACGGATTTTGCGAAAATCGACCTCCAAGGGGCGTTTCGAGGGGTTAAGGGGCGTTATAAACATTTCCGTTTTTAAACTATTAAACCTACAGACTTAAAATTTGGAAGGTATGTTTAATTTGTTGAGTAGTGATCCACTAAAAATTGATTTTGTGGAAATTCACTTTGGGGGAGGGGGTAACGAAGCATGGAAGATAATTATAGTTCTGTTTTAGAAATTGGTCCTATCCTTTTAAATCAAGAGATGTGGATTATAAGAATGTTTTTCAATACAATCGGATGATTTACGTTAGAACTTATGATATTAATAATTTATATGAATAGTGTATATTCATACAAATTATGAGATATTCATCAAAGCGCGAGGATAACGGCTAATATACATATACATATGCCGACCATTCTTATTATTATTTACAATTTCTTTTGAATATGCCTTTTGTGTAAAATAATTTCTTTATATCATACTATTTAACAACGTCATCGACTTGTATTTGTATTTAGCGCAATGGCAACATATTGTTTGTTTTAAACCAGACTCTAGAGAATGTTCAGTTGCTGTTCTGTCTCTCGCTGAGAGAGATTCGCTGCACAAAGCTACTAGAACTGTTAAAAATCTTTCTTCTCAAAATTAAAATTTTTTGAGCTTCAAAATCAAGAGCCTATCAGTCCTGTGTGACACACCATATCAATATAAGAATAGTGAACCCTTAAATAAAAAATAAATAAG